>JARYGA010030207.1:0-48380 GCA_030545235.1 Helianthus tuberosus
AGGACAACAAACGTCAACTTCATGGTGATGCCTGTTAAGTCAAGACATGACGTGCTGATCGGGAGAGAGACGCAAGGTGAGCTGAATATGATTACTTCCACCCCCCACTCAGCGATTGGTTTCCTAACCAAGACGGGGGTGGCAATCGTTTATGCAAAGAAAGAAGTGATGTCAACTGAGGAGATGCGCCCAACAAAAGCAGCGAAGGTTTCAGCAACCGAGCCCGAAAAATGGGTTTTAAATCGCAAATATCCGGAGCAAACGGTGACGATAGGTCACGCTATCTCACCAAACATCAGAACTCGCCTCAAGAAGCTCCTATTCAAGAACATGGACATTTTCGCCTGGACCCCGGCCGACATGACCGGAGTCCCGCGCGACATCACAGAGCACTGTTTAAACACCTACCCCGCGGTTGAGCCGAAGGTCCAAAGAAGGCGCAGCCTAGGGGCAGACAAGACAAAAGCAATGAATGAGCAAGTTTGCGAGTTACTTAAAGTCGGCATCCTGCGAGAAGTACGTTATCAGAGTTGGGTTGCGAACCCCGTAATGGTAGAGAAGTCTAGTGGCGGATGGCGAATGTGCGTCGACTATACCGATCTCAACAAGGCATGCCCTAAGGATTGCTATTCCTTGCCTGAGATCGACAAAAAGATAGACTCTCTCGCGCCATATAGATGGAAGTGCTTCTTGGATTGCTACAAGGGGTACCATCAAGTTCAAATGAAGCTCGAGGATGAAGACAAGACAGCTTTCCGCACGGATCTGGGGATTTTTTGCTATACGAAGATGCCTTTCGGCCTGAAAAATGCTGGCGCCACATACCAGCGATTGATGGACAAGACATTCGCAGGTGACATCGGAAAGCATATTGAAGTTTACATCGATGATCTAGTGGTCAAGAGTCCAGAAGAAGACCAAATGTTGAAAGACATCGAGAAAACGTTCAATTCACTGCGCAGCGTAAACATGAAGTTGAATCCAGCTAAATGTTCTTTTGGCATGGAAGAAGGAAAGTTTCTAGGCTTCATAGTCACCAACGGCCGCTTCAAAGTGAATCCAGAAAAAGTCCAGGCAATAGAACGGATGCCATCGCCGCGAACAATCAAAGAAATGCAACGGTTGGCCGGCCGCCTCGCCGCGCTTAACCGCTTTTTGTCGAATCACGCCGCGAAGTCGTACCCTTTTATCAGCACACTGCGCAATTGTGTGAAGAAGCAAGAGTTCAAATGGACACCCGACGCAGAAAAGGCTTTCCAACAAATGAAAGCATGTCTGATCGAACTTCCTACCCTGACCGCGCCGTTTGAAAAAGAGCCACTCGTATTGTACTTATCCTCTTTCGATAAGGCAGTAGGGTCGGTGTTATTAGTGGAAAGAAATGGAGTTCAAACTCCAATTTATTATGTCAGCAGGGTACTCACTGACCCGGAAACGAGATATTCCACGATGGAAAAATTGGTTCTTGCGCTGCTACATGCTTCCCGAAGGCTGCGCAGATATTTTACAGGGCATGTGATCACCGTACTTACCAATTTCCATATCGGCACGATACTTCAGAAACCAGAAACATCAGGAAGGCTCGCCAAATGGGCAATCGAGTTGGGAGGCCACAACATTCTGTACCGGCCACGCCCAGCTATCAAGGGTCAAGTTCTAGCGGACTTCATCACAGAAGTCCCAGCTGATAAAATCAAGGATTGTGAGCTTGTTGAAACTCCAGTGAAAGACACGACAAACGAGACTTGGATGCTTTATACTGACGGGGCTTCAAACGAGGATGGCGCGGGAGCTGGATTGCGCCTCGTAAGCCCCGAAAACCATGAATTTACTTACGCCATCAAGTTGGACTTTAAAAACACCAACAACGAGGCGGAGTACGAAGCATTTCTGGCAGGCTTGCGCCTCGCCATCAAAATGGGAGCTAAAAATCTACAAGCACATGTTGATTCACTCTTGATAGCCAGCCAAGTCAACGGTATATACGATGCAAAGGGTGAAGTCATGGCCCTATATCTGGAACAAGCAAAAGAGTTGCTTCAACAATTCAAGTCTCACAAAGTCATCCACATCAATCGCTCCGAAAACAAACCAGCCGACGCCTTGAGCAAGCTTGCTTCAACATCCTTCCAACATCTTGCCAAAGATGTAAGGATTGAGGTACTCAAGAACCCTTCAGTCTTGTTACGACAAGTCAATGTGATTGAGTTAGGGCAGCCATCCTGGATGACCCCTATCATTCAGTACTTGAAAGAAGGAATACTCCCAGAGAATAAAGCAGAGGCAAGAAAGATTCAGAACAAAGCTCTGCAGTACAAAATGAATGGTGGTATCTTATACCGCAAGTCCTTCTTGGGGCCACTACTGCGCTGCGTGGACCCCCCAAGATGCGAATTATCTGATAAGGGAGATTCACGAAGGAATCTGCGGCATCCATGTGGGACCACGCATGGTTTTTGCGAAGATCATGAATGCCGGATATTACTGGCCAGGGATGCATGTTGATGCCCTGAAGGAGCTGTGCAAGTGCGACTCCTGTCAGCGGCACTCTCCGAAAACCCTGCGCCCCAAGAACGACCTGATCCCTGTATCCACTGCCTGGCCTTTCCAGCAGTGGGGAATCGACATGGTGGGACCTTTCCCAGAGGCTCCAGGCGCCGTCAAGTTTATAATAGTAGCCGTCGATTACTTCACAAAGTGGGTGGAGGCCAAAGCCCTTGCTTCAACTACAGCCATGATGGTGCGCAAGTTTATTTGGGAACACATCATCTGTAGGTTTGGCCTCCCACTCAAGATTGTAACAGACAACGGCACCAACTTTGCGTCTGAGGACCTCCAGAAGTGGTTGTAGGAAATGAAGATAGAACACACTTTCTCCTCCGTGGCGCATCCTCAGGCCAACGGACAGGTCGAAAGTGTAAACAAATGTATCGTCGATGGGATAAAGGCCCGATTGGGCACGAAGCGAAGAGGCTGGGTGGATGAGCTCCCAAGTATCTTGTGGGCCCACCGGACCATGCCAAAGACAAGCACCGGCGAGACCCCTTTTAGCCTAGTTTATGGCTCAGAAGCGGTTATCCCGGCAGAAGTTGGCCTGCCCTCTCCGCGCTTGACAGCAGTCAGCGCAATCAACAACGAGGCAGAGCGTCGTCTTGACTTGGACTTACTAGAAGAAAGGCGCGAAATTGCGCGAATCAAAGAAGCCAAGTACAAAACGCAACTAGAAAGATACTACAATGCGCGAGTCCGCATATGTACCTTCACTCCAGGGGAATATGTTTTTCGAGACAACGAAGCCTCAAACGCGGAACGCCCAGGAAAACTAGCACCCAAATGGGAAGGCCCATACTTGGTTCATGAAGTGCTAGGAAAAGGGGCTTACAAATTACGCACCCTGGACGGACACATCATTCCGCGCACGTGGAATGCGCAACAACTGCGCAAGTGCTATATATAACTACTATCGGCCCTGCGCCATTACCCACCCATGTTGGCCACGCGCCTTTGTAATTACTCATGTTGGCCAAGCGCCTATTTTGCTACTTACGCAATGTATCTTGGCCTAAGCGCCTACTTAATCAATGAAAGCATACGACATGCTCTTTTATCACGACTGACTTCTTTCGTTACAAATGCATGTTAAACTTCTGATTAACAAGAAAACACTCCAGCCATGCCTCCAAGGTCCTCCGCGAACGTAGCGCGAGACCGGGCAGTTACTCACACAAGAGCCATGCTTACATTTATTCTCGCTAATTTAACCTAAGTTTCTAACAACAATGCAATAATTGTAACGAAACGGAAAAAATTCATGTTCAAACAAAATCGCATCAATGGCATAAAGGCAAACGTCATCCATTAAAAGGCGCGACTGCGCAAGAAGTTACATCAGAAACTTACAGAAATTCTCAAGGCACAAAGCCATACAAAACCTATCTACTCGAAACAATCTCAAACATCATCACCATCATGCTTGTCGCCACCATCGCCTTCATCATCGCCATCATTCCCAGCTGCCTCCTCATCTGATAACTCAACCGTTATAGGTGGATCAAGAATGCCCTTAAGGCGCTGGCACCAGTCATCATGTTCCAAAGCCTTGGCAACTAAATCCATCACAGGCAGTGACAAGTGGTCATAAGCATGTTCAGCGCGTGTCAGCGCGGCACTAGCCTGGTCAGTAACCGAACAATGGCTGACGTCAAACTCCTATCCAAGTGCTTCTTCAACGTGTTGTGCGCATTCTAGGTACCCTCCTCGGTGACCAACAGCGCGCGCAGCATCGGTCAAAGCAGCGACAGCACGGTCCAGCTCTCCAGCATTGAGAATGGAGTTGGCAATCTACAGCAGAGCTTGCGCATTAAAACAACTTCTAACAATATACCCTTCGGAAGGGAAAAAGGATAACATACCAGCACTACTCCATGGCCGCGCATCCATTCGGCCTCAGAAACGAGAGTGTCAACAATGCCCTGAGCTTCAGCATAATTAGTTTGTGCTACATTGAGGGCAGAAGTGCTAACATCACGCGCTTCATCAGCTCGTTGCTTGGCCTCCTCAGCAGTTGCGGCCTTAACCTTCTCAGCCTCCAGATCAATCTCCAAGGACTCGCATTTATCAACCTGATCATTCAGGCGGCGTTTCAATTCCGCAATCTCGACATCCTTGGCATGCAAGTCCTTATCTTTGCTTGACAACTGAGCCTTCACCTCAGCCAACTCAACCTAAAAGGAATAAAGGGACTTAGGCTATTTTATAAAACAAAGTACAGAGGAAAGGTATAAGTTGCACAAACCTCAACCTGCTCCTTAGCAACCTGTGCAGCTTGCGTATCCTCGACCTTGCCGGTCAATTCAACAACCTTGGCTTCAAGGTTGACAATCTTGTTACGATCCGCAGCCACGCGCTCGTTATCTTTCGCACATATGCGCTTGAACTCGGTTTTCTCCTTAGCCAGTTGCTGTTCAGCAGTATGAAGTTTATTTTTCAGGGCCTTGCGCCCCCACTCTTCAGACTTTCGGTCAGCCTCGAACTTCGCCTTCTGCTCATCAAACGCAGCTCTAGATTTCTCCAAGTCAGCAGCACGCCTCAGTATGCGATCGCGATACTTCTCCCAATCATCCCTCTCCCTAACCATGGTTCGCCATTCCCGGACAATTTCTTGGTTAGCGGCGCGGGTGTTGGCTTCACCAACAACATAGGCATGATAGAGCCCACTGTGAGTCCGCGCCCGTTGACGATCCAATTCCCCCGGAGGAATCGAATTCACCAACCAGTCATGGCAAGGCGCGAACTCGAGGAAAGTATCCTTCTGCTTTAAACCCCAAGGCGGATTGTGCGGAGCGTCACCGCGACTCTCTTCAGTGTAAGACTTGTAATAGATATCCCCCACTGTATCCCGGGGGCCTATCGGAGAGCGCGGCGGCGCGCCAGCTTTCACACCACCCGACCAGCAGATGAACCTGAACCCGCGCCTCTGGCAATAGAAATACCAGCAGGCCTTTCAGCAGCAGATTTCTCCTTCTCCTTCTCCAGGGTTCTCTCCTTTCCCTTCTCCTTCTCAGCATCAGCAAGAGCCTTCTCAGCAGCTCTTCTCTCCTGCTCAGCCTTCTTCTTCTCATCATCGGCTTTCTTCTTTTCCTACTCTGCCTTCTTCCTCTTTTCTTCAGCAGCTTTTTTCTTGCGCGCCTCTTCAGCCTGGCGCTGGTCTTCCTCAGCTTTCTTCTTCGCCTCAGCTTCCTTCCTCCTGTCTTCATCAACTTTCCTACGCTCCTCATCAGCCTTCTTCTTCTCTTCGGCAGCCTTTGCCTTATCGACCTCAGCAACATGTTTGCCCTTGTCATGCTCAGCCCCAGCAGTCTCGGAAGATTTGATGATAATCTTAGGCCTTTTTGGCTCTGGCTCCGTAAAAACAACACCCTTCTCAGGGGTCTTCTTCTTGCCCTCTGCATAAATCAAAGGGTCAAGACACAAAAAAAAATAAAAAAAAAACTAAAAACAAACTATACCAGGAGAGAATTGATAGAGTGAGCGCAAATTGCTCTGTTTACCAAGCACCAGAGCTCCTCCAGCCTTCGACGCCACAGTCACACCAGCAGTCGCCCCGCTCCTGGTCCTTTTTCTGCTGATCAACTTTCCAGCAGCTTCTTCTTCTTCCTCCTCTTCTTCCTCTTCCACATGCTCAGCAGAGGAAGGAGTAGCGCCAGCATCCGGGTTGCGAGAACCCGCGCCACCTTCACCCTTTAAGCGACCTGCTCCGTCTTTACCTTCGCCTACGCGCGACAAACCCTCTAATGAGTCACTAATTATCACATAATCTTTTAAGTCACTTTGACGAAGACGAAGACTACCTTTACCAGCAGCTGCGCGGCTACTCCCGCCCTTCTTGCTTGTCACTTCGGGCTCACCCGTCTTCTTCTTCTTTGGGGGTTTCTTCTTCTTCTCTTCAGGGTCGATACCCAGGTCGCGCAACACACCTACAAAGATGGTAGACCAGGAACTTAACTCCCCGGTTGAAGACCCCACAGACTCTTCGCTGGAAAGATAGACAACCTCTTTCCCAGCAGAAGTGATAGAGCGCAAGGGACGAGGGTTAGGTATATGCGCACCTTCAGTGGCGGTAGGCGGCGTGGCAAACGCATCAGCAACAGGGTACATAAAGTTAACCCGTATCTGGTGATACCAGTATTCTTCTCCGTCTCGAAGCGGGCGCACACTCATGGAACCACCAAAAGTGGCAAAGGCAGCTTGATATAAACACGCCTCTACACGACAAATCACATAAATAAAAATCAAGCAACGAAAAAAGATCAGTGACGATAAGGAAATTACTAACCTCTATCATCGATCATCAAGATAGGAACTTCCTGGCTATCAGGAAGCCATTGGTCGCTCATCCGCGCCGCCACCAAGACATTCTCCCCAAACACCCGGTTAGGGGTGGGGGTAAGCTCCCGATACCAAGCCTCGGTCTTGGGGATTGGCAAGTCTTCTTTAACAATCGCCTCATTCCAATCACGGAACGTCATAGCAATGGGAATAACCTCCTCTCGAATATAAAAGAATTTCGGTTTCCAGTCATGAAAACTCTTGGGAGGATTTAGAAATACCTTCTTGGCGGCGCCACGACTGGCAAAAGAGTAGAAGCCCATATTTCTCTGAAGTTGATAAAAGGCTCGAAACTTCTCGACAGTGGGCTCGATGCCATGAGCCCAGCACAAGAACTCGAAATGTCGAACCCGGACCATTCCGGGTGGGCTCATCTGAGAGATATGAAACCCATAATATCGAAGGATATGTGCCATAAAGTTGGTCGCCGGCAACCGGAAATTACCTTGATGGAAGAAGTCTTCGAACAAGGTAATGTACCCCGGCGGTGCATCAGCGGCCGTCTGGTTCTGGCCGGGGTACCGGGCATCCCACTCCGGTGGGAACCGGAAACTTCGGGAAAGCTGTTCAAACAGCCCTAGATCCCACCGGAGAACAGGTACAGGGCCTTCTTCTCCGGGATTATCTTCGTGTTGTTCTTCAGCCATTGATAGTCAGCAAAAGAAACCCTGAATATTTCGAAAACGGGTTGAAGGCCTACTACGACACTTCTTGAAGACTCGAAGATCTGCTATTTGTTCTTCAAACGGTTTGAAGGTGCAAAGAATTTGAGAAGAGATGGAGAAAAACAGAAGGAAGTGACGACCCCTCACATCCCTTCAGATATATATACCCATCGCATTTAATGCGATGGGTAAACGTGCCGAAGTCGCCGCAAGCAAGGCCAACCAGAAAGCGCCACGTAGGGCGCGTTTCCCGGAGTGACGGTTACCACACGCGCGTGGGCCTCACTCTCCTGACGACAATCTGAACCGTCAGCGACAAGTTGATGACAACCGTCAGGGGTCAACTCAAGCGTCACCAACCACGACTTTTTCACCAACCCGTCAGAAAATTCAAATTTCAAGAATTTTCCCGCCAAAAGTCACTACAAACTTCATGAAGAAGTTAAAATAGCAAAGACCGAGCCAGACATGGTAGTCGCGCCGTAATAACCAGCAAAGTTTATTCGCGCGCTGCCTACCATCATCAAAAAATCATTTTATACTTCTTATTTCTCTAAGTCCAGAGCTCCAACCATGTACCTCGCGCATGGTGCAGCACTGGACTGGGGGGGACTTGAAGGGGTATGGTCCCAAAAAGCCGCGCAATCCTCCTACAAGGTCGCGCGGGACCATACTCCTTAGCCAACAATTTTCTTATTTTGTCAACCTCGCGCGAGATACACCACATCTTGTAATGCGGCGCGAGGTCAGAATAACAAGAGGCTCCAATTAACAACACTTAGCATTATGAAAAGAATGTGCAATAGACCAATACCACGCGCGAGGTTTTTACGTGCTCAACAAGGGCCTCGCGCGTTAACAGCGCAAGACTATTCCAAAATAGTACACAGTACAAGTGGCAGAAAAAAGAGCCAATAAGCGCCCTTCTGACCCTGCTCAATCGTGCTCCACGATCGTCTGATATGCAGGAGACAAAAAGTACTCAAGGACGCCTACATGGCACCAATCATGAGGCAGAGACAACTGCCCCACGATCTCCACTTACCTGCTGATGGCAGGACGGCGGCCAGGCCGACAACCATGACACGTGGCTCCAATCACTGTGCGCCAGCACCAAAGAACTCTCAGAAACCACTAACGGTCGAGACAAGTGAGACAAAGAGCATATCGCCCAAGTTGTCGACCTCCGGCCCAAGGCCCATCAGCCCATATCCTCTTACACCTCTCCGGCTATAAATAGGGACCTCACTCCACAGGTTAAACATTCCATTCCCTCTACTCTCCCACTTAATACTTAATTATCTCCTAAGCACAGTCGCTTATTCTCACGCCGGAGCCCGGTTAAGAGGGAAACCCCCACATTCCCCTCTTAACGAGTAACGGTGTTTTGTTTTGCAGTTAACCACGGTCATTAAGGAGCTCAGGAAGCCATAAGAAGATTAACCACTATGCAAGGAACATAAACCAAACTGATTATCCTCCAATTAGTTCCGTGTTTCTTCAGAGATGGTGACAGAGAAAGGAGCCTGAGTTGCCTTCTGTTATCATCAATTTCGGGATCTTTTGACTCCAGTTGTCTGCTGCTGTTTCCTGATTTAAAGGAATTTCCTTAAAACATATGCATGTACCATAATAGTTTTCAGCTTTCCAGAGCATTCCTTAAAACATATGCATGTACCATAATAGTTTTATCTCTTTGATGTTGAGTTAGAGGCCTCATACGCCCTTCTATTTGGCTAGTAACTTTCACTTGAACTTTGATTGGGAGTGGGAGAATGGTTGTGGCCAATGTAACGTCTGAGGATGGTTTCTTTGTGTATGAAATTCTCATATTGTGGAAACAAGCTTTTGGTGTTTCATCTTTTTGCCTATGCAGTGCACAGTTGCAGTTTTTATGATATGGCCTCTGCTGTTTCTCCACTTCTGACATTGATATGCTTCCGTCAAAAACACAATGTTGTATCATCCGAGCTGTTACGGATGCCATTTATCGTTGTGAGTTCACGTGCCTACTTGAATATTATATGCTTTTGTGACTTGAAATGATTACGTGGTTCTGGTAGAGTGGGTTTAGTCTATGAAAATAGGATGATTCTAGTTGGGTTTAAATAGCACTAGACATTGATAAAAGAGTTACATTTGTAGGTGAAATCTAGGTAGACAAGATGCTACATGAGTTTTACCACAACTAATAAATAAACCTTGGTTCTAGGATTCTTCCTACAAGATTCGTACCATTAGATTACTCAGTTTTGTTTCTTCCTTGCTTTTCATTATGGAAGCTTCTCTCTTTAGGGAGGGAGGAAGTTTGACTTCGGACATGTCAAAGTGAACGAATGTGTTGCTTTTAGAATCTGAATATTTACATTGTGATTGCAGTAGCTTAAGTAACATTTGTTTTATTATCCAAAAAGTGATCATTTAGTATGGTTTACCAACTGAACGTATCTCTCATAGTTTATGTTGCCGACAATACGTATTAGTGCTTTTCATTGTTTGTCTTAATTTTATGGGAACTTTTTATTTTCCAAATTACAATAGCATAACCCACCTAACAACGTTTGTTTCTTTATAAGGGTTATTCAGTCCAAGGTTATAGTAATTATTGTTCCCCTGATAAACATACAAAAAGCTAGTCATCTGTCCATGAAGGTGTGTGAAGGGCCGTGAGAAAATAGTGCAAGTAAAGAACTCACCAATATAATATATAGGGACAGATCATAAAAAAAAAATAGTTTAAATAAGAAAACCAAAAAACTAACTAAAAAAACCTAAAAAACATACCATAATTTTTATAAAAATTTTTTTATTAAATTCGCTATATTTAATATATAAACAAATTTAAAAAAAAAGTTGTGCTGCACATGTGCAATAATTCAAAAAAGCCTAAACCACCTAACTCACCCTCCACCGACACCCCCAAAAAACCTAAACCCCCACCCCCAAAAACCTAAATCCACCCTCCCACCAAAAGCCTAAACCCCCCACCCCCAAAAAACCTAACCCCCCCCCCCCCACCCCACCGCCAAAAAAAACCTAAAACTAAACCCTAAACATAAACCCCAAAAAAACCAAAACCCCCCACCCGCACCCCTCAAAAACCTAAACATAATTCCATATTCGTCATGGACATGTTATGAGATACAAGAAACTGTTGATACACTTTCTGTGGACGCGACTCGGTTCGGTTCGACTCTGTTAGGTTCAGCTCAAGATCGACGTCGCGACATTCCTCCTTCGTGCGACCCAGAGTTCGACACGCGAAGTACGAAGAGCCGTGAGATGACACCATCATGACACCATCATGATGATGTCACCTCCTAATGTTAAGTGAACAAGTTATCATGTCAACGTGAATTCACTTTGCGGAACCAATTAAATTGTTTACTGTTTATAACTTGACGAAGAACTAATGCAATTTAGTAACACGAAAAACCTGTTGCATATATGACGAAGAACCATGTTAACATATATGACGTAGAACCATGTTAACATATATGACGAAGAACCAAAGGTCCTTCGTCACTTTGAGTCTTTCGTCAGAGTTAAGTGTTTCGTGGGGATCCTTCGTCGCTGCAGGTCCTTCGTCGACCTGCAGTATATATACACTTCAAAGAGAAGACAGAAAAGGTGTAGACACAAGAGAGCATGAGTGTGAGACTAGAGAGAAAACACACTGTATGAACACATACACTGAGAGTTTACAGAGATTGTAAACATTGTTTTGTAACTGATATACGTATTAATACATTGAGTGTTATACGTTGAATCTTGTTCGTGTTTTCGTGTTCTTTACTTGGTTTAACAACCCGTTTGGATTCCGAACTCTCGGGTTCGTTGGAAAACAGGGAATAGGTTATACTCGTTCCTCCAGGTGGACCTACAATTGGTATCAGAGCGCTGGCTCTTTTCCTTGTTAAAACCAAGTTTCGATCTTGTGTTTTGGTAGATTCTCATGTGTTTTTCTTGAAATGTTCTTGAGTTTGAGTTTGAAAACATATTTTTCTGGAAAAACAGTTGAAAATCTTTGAAAAATAGTGTTCTTTTTGCTGTTAGTTCATACAAAACCTTGTTATATCTCATTCATACATGTTAAGTTAAGGTTTTTATTGAAGTTTCTTGCAAAATTTGTGTTCGGAAATTATTTCGGTGATTATGTTTGGCCAGAAAACTCATAAAGTTCACATAGTTCACCTGAGTTCTTGAGTCATCTTCGTAATTTCTGGGTTTTCATTTGTTGAATTATTGGAGATCTTGATTATTATATTATTGTTTGAATTATTTGCTTTTCAATAATGGTTATTGGCTGAAAAGTAAAGTGTATTTGACAATTGGGTATCTTGTGTGTCAGAGGATAAGGTTAAAGGATAAGATTGGCTTTTGAAAAATATATTTGTTGTCTATACACAATAGTCAACAAAGAACCAATCTTTCGTCAAGATTGGTTTTGACGAAAAACCCATCTTTCATCACATTGTTCTTTGACGAATAACCAGTACTTCGTCGGTGTGGTCTTTCACGAAAAACCTAAGTCTTTCGTCATTTGGTCTTTACGAAGAACCCCATTCTTCGTATGTTAAAGTATTCAACGAAGAACCTCAGTTCTTCGTGGACATCTCTTGAAACTTTTTAATAGAAGCTTTGTAATTCATTGTTAACAGTTTATTTTGAGCTTTTTAAGTAGGTATCTTTGTTCCTACATCTAAAATGAGTTCAGATTGGTGGGGTATTCCATCTAATACGTAGATCAAGTATACGAGCAAGGGTTTAACTCCATCATGGGCCGAACCTCTCGCACCATCTTCTTCGTCAGTTCCATCTCAAGCGAGTCTTGTTTCGACAAGTCAATGGGCGTTCGTTTCAAATCAAAATCAAAGTATTCAATGTATACTTTTAAGCGAAAGTGAAACCGGAAGCAATAATCGCCCACCGAAGCTAATGCACATGAATGAATATACTGGATGGGAATACAGATTCAATACGTATATTCTTGGGCAAAACACGGAATTATGGTTATGTTTTACTACATATTTCGATCAAGCACTTGATGTTGCCGCTTCAACTGCCGCGACATTTGCAGATCTTACAGCAGACGAGAAGAAGAAATATGATTTAGAAAAGAAAGCATTTTTTATCCTAACTCAAGCGTTGAGCAAGGATATATATCATCAGTTTGTCAGCTTCAAGACGTCAAAGGGGTTATGGGATGCTTTGAAGACGAGAAGTTTAGGAAATGAAGCGTCACGCAAATTGCTACATGATCTACTCAAGAAGGAGTTTGATGGCTTCACATGTATGGAAAGAGAATCTTTGGGAGATTTGACATGTCGATTTTATCACTTGTTGACTGAATTGAATAATTATGCGGTGGCAACAACTCCAGCAGAGGTTGTCACAAAGTTTGCCGATGCGCTGCCACTTTAATGGAATGGTTTCTTAGAAATCATGAAATACAATGGCATTTTGGCTACGACAAACATCAATGATTTCGTTCAAATATTGGAGAACAAAGATCAAGAAGAAATCCGGAAGGCGGAAAGAATTCCCGTGCAACAGAATCCGGATATGTATTATGGGGACTGTGGAGGTTCTAGCACTTCTATAAAACTTGCTCCACATGCTCAGCTACAAACAGCGTTTGTCTCAAGCACTGACTTGTATGGAAATCCAATACAGTCAGTTCCTCAACAGCAAAGAATAACAGACTTGTATGGAAATCCACTACAGCCAGTTCCCCAGCAGCAAAACCAAAGGTCTACTGTAGCAACTGATTTGTACGGAAATCCACTACATGTTCCATAACAAGCCTGTTATGGAAGCACTTCAACTGCTAGTCAGCCATCTAATCCAAATACAGTAAGGCTAGACACGTCATGTTTCTCAAAAGTAAGTGTTGAAGTAGCTAAGGATCGTATGGAGCTATTAAACACATTGGTGAGCATGTATTATGGGTTAATAGCATGTCAGATTGGAAACATCAATCTGACAGAAGAAGAGTGTCAGCAGATTGATAAGGAGGAAATGGATATGATGGACATCAAGTGGGCTTTCGCTAGGACTTCAGGGAAAGGACTGGTAGAACCAGCTTGGAAAGCAAGAAAGACACCAAGTGCGGGTTCGATAAAGAATCAGTCAAGTGTTTCAATTACGGTGAACGAGGTCACTTCAAGCGGGAATGTACCAAACCAGCTCAGCATGGGAACCAGAAACCTTTCAGGAATCAAGGCAACCAGTAGAATCAGAATCAAAACAGGAATAACGAGCGCACCTTGATACCTGTAAACAATCCAGCAGGACCATCAAACAACAATCAAGCTGTTGTGGTACAAGTCAATGAAGGTTGTGACTGGTCAATGCAATTAGGCATTGATGTTCAGGATGGAACAACTTGTTTCGCTAAGGTTGTCAAGGATTTGAAACACGCCAGTGGTGGAGAATCTTCAGCCAGTGGTGGTGAATCTTCTGAAGATGAAGACAGTTCTGGGTACAGTAGAAGCTCAGACGAAGAAACCTCGACTTCAGGCGATGATCATTTGGATGAAGCATCAAGTGTGACTGTCGATGCAGATGATGATGAATTGTTGGGAGGAGCTGAAGCAGGGAATCATAGAAGATCAATCTTGGTGGATGAAGCTGCTTATTCTTCTTCTTCTTCTAATCATTCAGCTTTTATGGCTAATGTTGGCAGTTCATGAAACCAGGTATGTGTCGATGATCCAACTTCTGATAAATGTGATAAATGTGTTAATTATGGTGATAAATTGTCGGACTTGCAACGCAAATATGATGATTTGCAAAGCAAGTATGACGTGACATATATCCACAATCAAAAAAGTTGATAGTGGATCTTTCGAAATGCACAGAGGCTAACATGTTTTATAAAGACCATGAAAAAGAGTTTAAAACGATGGTTGAAAATTTAAGGGAAGATAAAATCGAGCTAACTAAAATGGTTTAAAGAAAACAAACTGACATAAATTGTTATATCAATCATCTCGAGGACATGCAAAAAGAGTTAGCCTGTGCAAAGTATGAAAGTGAGGCGATCCAGCTTAAGTTAGATAGTTATTCAAATTCTAGGTATGTGCTGGATCACATCATTGACATACAGAAAGAGAAAAAGGATGTCACGTGCATTGGATATAAGTAGTGTCCACCACCTGTTAGATACAATTATGACGCAATGCCTGATGAGGAGAATATAACTTATTTTGAGCAATATGTTCCTTTAGACATTGAGGAATTTGCAACCGGACTCGGATACAAAACGGAAGTATCATCAGATTCGGATGTGTAAGCAGATACAAATGTATCAACTGCTGAACAAAATCAGGATCCTCCAGTCATTGTTGAGGATGCTGATTCTTCAGATGATGAATCTGATGATACTGACTCAGCACAGTCTGATGCGGTAATCAAGGAAGAGGACATACCTCTCGAGAATCATATTTTATGTGATCCTCCGGCAAAACCCGCTAAGACTGTTCTAGTCGAGTCCACTTCCTCACAAGAGTCTGAGAGTGTGAATTTGCTGTACACTCTTGTTGGTGATGATAAAAATCTATTCTGACAAAGATTTTCCGATTAAAAATGTTAATCAATCTTTAATCAGTAAAGTTTTTGAAGATTCGACAAGTGGGTTTTTGGGAAGGTCGGGTTCACACGTTGTGGTAACACAATGCCCTTCGATTCCAAAAGCTGAAGTTCGAAAACAACATGGAAATCAAAGACTGCCAACAGTGAAAAAGCAGCAAAATCATACCAAACCAAAAGGTAAATCAATGACTCAAGGTCGAAAGGAACCGCACCAAAAGAAGAATCAAAAGGTGAACTTTGTGAAGTCGAAGGGAACAGATAAACTTGAAACATTTTCAAATAAATCTAACTTAGATCATATTAATCAAGTTAAAATGTTGAAAAGAAATTGTCAAAACAATTCAGGACCAAGTACCTCACAATCACAAAGTTCATCACCAAGACATTAACACGATACTTCGGGGTTTGTAGAACGAAGATCATGTTTCAAGTGTGATAAAGTTGGACAAATTATTCGAAATTGTTCATATCTTCATAAACTAAAAGCCAAAGTTGATGATCCCTATGAACAAAATTACCGAAAGCGATTTGTTTCTTCAAAACAATGTCCCCGTCTTGTAAGAGAAAGGGAAAAGAAACAGAAACGCCAACAAGTCAAGGTAATTGAGAAGGCAATTAAAACCGACGTGGTTCACAAACAACCTGTTTCGGTTAAACCAGAAATTTCTAAAACTTCTAATAATCATGAAGTTAAGATTTCAAAATTTCAAATTGGTAAAACACAACAGACTTGGAAACCAAAAACGGTTACTAATTCAGGGGGAGCATCACAATTTCCTAACCATCGAGAAATTGAAATAACTTTTGTCGATGAAAATGGAAGACCCAAGACCACAAAGGCTTGGGTCCCCCTCTCCAACTAACCATGTGAGTACATGTGCAGGGTGGTCCAGGAGGAACTTTCAGCAGTCATTGGATTGTTGATAGTGGGGCATCCAGGCACATGACCGGTGACATGAAGCTTCTCTGTGACGTTAAATGTATCAGAGGAGGTTATGTTGCATTTGATGGAGATAAGGGCGGATGTATTACAGGGGAAGGAATGGTATCCAACGGATTTGTATGCTTTGATAAGATCAACTTTGTGCAACAACTTGATCACATTCTTCTCAGCGTTTCACACATTTGTGATAAGAAGTTTTCAGTACACTTTGATGCAAATGGATGTTACGTGCTAAAACCCGGTTTCAAGATTCCAAAAGACTGGATTCTCTTACCTGCTCCAAGGATTAATGATTTGTATGTCCTTGAAATGAGCCAAGCAATTACATCATCTGCACAAGCAACCTGTTTCGTTTCCAAATCCACAGAAAAGGAATCAATCTCTTGGCACAAATGAATGGGACACATTCATTTAAGAAAAATGAATCATTTGGTGTCGAATGAATTAGTGACTGGTGTTCCTCTTAAAAATGTCCCTTCTTCAAGACGTCTGTGTTTCATTCCAGAAAGGAAAGCAAAGAAAGAAGTCGCACCCTACAAAGAAGATCAACACTGTGGCAGTTCCGCTTGAACGTTTGCACATGGATTTGTTCGGTCCTGTCAAGCATAAAAGCATCAGGAATGATCAGTACTGCCTCGTGGTGACTGATGATTATTCAAGATTTTCTTGGGCGGCGTTTATGGCACACAAGAGTGACACTTTCGGAATTATCAAAAACTTGATAACAACGATTGAGAATTTGTATACTTTGAAAGTTAGACGGATACGCAGCGACAATGGAACTGAATTTAAAATCATGCAATGGCGGAGTTTTGCACATCCAAAGGTATTCTTCACAAATTTAGTGCAAGTTACACTCCTCAACAGAATAGCGTCGCTGAGCGTAAGAATCGTACATTGATCGGAACTGCTAGGACTTTGTTTGTAGAATCCCAGTTGCCCATTCCATTCTGGAGTGAAGTTGTGGTCTCTGCATGTTACACAATGAATCGAGTCCTTACAGTTAAAAGACACAACAAGACCTGCTTTAAGCTTCTTCACAAACGGAAACCAGATTTACAATTTCTTAAAGTGTTTGGAGCTCATTGCACAATGATCGATCCGAATGGAAAGTTTGGGGCAAAATCCATTGAAGGATACTTTCTTGGGTATGCCACCCCAAACTTAAGAGCCTAGAATCTAGAGACAGAAAAGGTCGAGGAATGGTCTGAAGTCAGAGTACAAAGGCACACATTGCCAGTCAAATGTCCTGGTCAACCTTGGATGTTTGAGTACGATGACTTTTTCAATTCGATCAATATTGAAGAAGTTGTAGTAGATGCTGCGGCACAGATTTTTTTCGAGAGTGACAACGCAACAGATTCACCATTGGTTCGTCCAATTATTGTCAACAATCAAGAACCATCTTCAGTTAACAATAATGTTCTCGATAATGAGGATTTTCATGATGCTACTGAACTGAACGAATCCTCAGAGGATGATGAATTTCTCGATGCAGATCAAGAAGTTGTACATGGTACTTCTAAGGCTACACCCCCAGTGGATTGCCCCAAAAAAGTTGAAGCTACTGCATCATCCACTTCGCCAGTTTAGGGTATTGATTTGGTTGTTGATCTCAACTTCAACAATCTGGGTACAAATATTCAAGTTCCAGAAATAAGAATTCATAATACCCATCCTCAACAAAACATCATTGGTAATGTACAAAGTGGCGTTCAACAAGAAACCAGTTACGAAACAACAACAATGCGGCCTTGTATGCAGTTATTCGAGAATCGGGTTTGCAGAATGATTTGTCTGTCGCGTGTTATGTATCACAAGAAGAACCAAAATCTTGGAAAGAAGCTTTGAAAGATAATTCTTGGATGGAAACTAGTTGAAAAACCTGGTGAATACAAGAAGATTGGTACCTGTTGGGTTTATAACTGCAAAAAGGATGACTGTGGAATTGTCATTTGAAACAAGGCGAGATTAGTTGTTCAAGGATTTCGTCAAATTGAATTGATAGACTACAATGAATTTTATGCACCTGTTGCACGTCTTGAAGCAATTCGAATCTTTCTAGCCTATGCTTCCTTTAAAGGATTGAAGGTGTACCAGATGGACGTGAAAAGTGCATTCTTACATGGTATAGTTGAAGAAGATGTGTACGTCGATTAGCCTCCAGGTTTTGAAGATCCTATTCACCCTGATCGTGTTTGGTTGCTCAACAAAGCTCTCAACGGATTACATCAAGCACTGAGAGCTTGGTACGCAACCTTATCTAATTATCTGCTGGAGAATGGATTTCGCCGAGGTCTTATCGATTGCACTCTTTTCATCAAAGAACAAGATGGAGATATTCTATTGGTACAGGTATACGTGGATGATATTAAATTTGGTTCAACTAACAATGTTATGTGTAGGGATTTCGAGCGTGTTATGCAAGAAAAATTCGAGATGAGCGGCATGGGGTGAAATGACTTTCTTTTTAGGCCTACAAGTGCAAAAAGCGGAGTTAGCTGGGATTTTTATCCATCAGACGAAGTATGTTAGTGACATCTTGAACCGATTCCAGATGTCCGAAGCAACGCCCATTGGTACCCCACTTCAGCAAAATCACGGAATTAATCCGGACTTGAAGGGTGAAGTTGTTAACTCTTCATTTTACCACGCAATGATCGGATCTCTTATGTACCTCACAGCCTCAAAACCAGATATAGTGTATCCTACGTGCCTGCTTGCCTAATATCAAGTCAACCCGAGGGCCCGGACACCGGTCTCTGGTACCCTAGGGATGATAGCTTTGACTTAGTCACTTTCAATGATTCTGATTTTGGCAGATGCAAAATCGACGGCAAATCCACAACGGCTAGATGTCAGTTTTTAGGAAATCGCCTAGTCACATGGCAGTGCAAGAAGCAGACTTGTGTTGCTACACCAACTTGTGAAGCTGAATACATTGCTGCCTCAAGTTGTTGCTCCTAATCCTGTGGATTCAGCAACAAATGCGTGATTACGGTTTTGAATTCCTATCTACTCCTATTTTAGTTGATAATTCTGATGCCTTACAGATCACTAGAAATCCTGTGCAGCATTCAAAGACCAAACACATTGAAATTAAGTATCACTTCATACGTGATTGCTTTGATAAAAGGCTTATCGATGTTGTTAAGGTCCACACCGATGACCAACGTGCCGACCTTTTTACCAAAGCATTTAACAAATCACGATTTGACTTTTTATTATTGGTAAACGGCATTAAGGTCAAGCAAGAGTAAAACGGACATCGGAAAATCGTTTTTGTAAATATCTTTGTATTTTTAATTTATCATAGTTTTTACATTTTAGGGGGGGTAAATCCAAATTTGAAAAATTCAAAAACATCGAAAATTTTCAAAAACACAAAAATAATAGAAAAACAAAAATGAGTTTCCTGTGAGAAAAAGAGAAAATGATAGTACATCAGTGGTCTGTCCAAACCTCTTTTTTAAACCTAAAATGAAAAATAATAAGCAGCTCTATATAAGATGTATCGGTAGGCTCACAATCTTTTTAAAGTGTGCAGGGCGATATAAACCTTAATCGACTGAAGATTGTTTGGGAACCGCTCATTGGCATATGGTCTTAGTACCGAAATTTTGTTTGAGAGATTTCTGAGGTTCTGAGATAAGTGGTCTTTATGCTGTTTATCATCTGGGTATCATGGTTGTTTCTTTTACCAAAATATAACGGAGACGAAGTCTAGATCTTCCATGATACCATACATACGTGTACATATTGCATACAACCTCAATAAGTGATCAACAATCACATGTCCAAACAAAATAAGTGATAATATATCACAGCTTTCATGCGGGAGTCAAGTTCGTCTCTTTGTCTGTATGATGGTACTAACCTGTTCACGGACTTGATCATGTGCCCTCATGCATCTGAAAATCAAGTTCCTCCTCAATAAGTGATTCTATCACATAGGGCTTGTTTTCAATTCAAAATAAGTGAGTATCTCACATTTTCATATACGTCAAAACAGATGATAAATGGTATACTCAACAGTAAGATGAACTCTCGTCCATACCTTGATATGGGAATGTGTTGTGTGTGGATGAACACCGGTCGGTAAGTATAAATCATACCTTAACGTATCCCCCAATCGCGAGTACATCTGATAAGTTGAGCTTAAGTGGACAACAATACCGATAATCGTTATAGGATGCTTATCTTAATATTAACTAACTGAACAACAAGAGCGTTTTGGCATGACCGTACACTGATATGATTCTCTTACCCTCGAAACTCGCAAAAAGAATGTCTGTAATTATTTATTTACTGCTTTCCGTCTTTACGTTTTAAAATTTTCAAAAATTCCAAAAAGATTTTAGGTGTGTTTTAATACAAACTTGTAAAATCCAAAAAGATTTTATTTCTATTTATTTTTTATTGTACGATGTTGGATCTCGAGTCTTTACCTCCTGAAACCTGATTGTAAGCTGGAAAACAATTACACCTTCATAAACAGACGAAATTTAGCAAGTTTTGAAAGTTAAAACCTAAATTGTTCAAAGTTTAATAACTTTCAAATTGTTGTCGGTTGGTGTTTGTTTGAGAGTTGGTCTCATGTGTGTCGTTTGTTTATGTTGACTATATTCCAAGCGGTAGTTCTCGTTACGCTTTTAGCTCTGTTGTATGTGTAGATGTGGCACTCAAACCAGCTAAAGGCAAAGAGAATGTGTTAGAAGACAAGCTTTGGAATGAAGACATGACATGGATGCAATCAAAGGATCAAGATGTTCGAGTTGCAGCTGACCACTCACCAACACCGAAAGGATCTAAAGATTTGAAGATCAAAGTCTCATGAGCAATGTTCAAGGGGGAGTTTGTTGATGCACCTCCTTACAGTAACAAGTGAAGACATCTGAAGATCCGACAACAATGTAAAGTCGAACCATCACGAGCAACATTCAAGGGGGAATTTATTGATGCACATCATGTTTGTTTCAAGTGAAGACGTCTGAAGATCCGACAATGTAAAGTCGAACAATCATAAGCAACATCCAAGGGGGAGTTTGTTGATACACTCCCTGTTTGTAAAACGTGAAGACCTTTTAAAGATCCGACAATGTGAAGAATGAACCATCACGAGCAGCGTCCAAGGGGGAGTTTGTTGATACACTTTCTTTGGATGCGACTCGGTTCGGTTCGGTTCGAATCGGTTAGGTTCAGCTCAAGATCGACGTCGCGACATTCCTCCGTCGTGCGACCCAGAGTTCGACAATCGAAGTACGAAGAGCCGCGAGATGACACCATCATGACATCATCATGATGATGTCATATGATGATGTCACCTCCTAATGTTAAATGAATAAGTTATCATGTTAACGTGAATTCACTTTGAGGAACCAATTAAATTGTTTACTGTTTATAACTTAACGAAGAACCCATGCAATTTAGTAACACGAAGAACCTGTTGCATATATGACGAAGAACCATGTTAACATATATGACAAAGAACCTGTTGCATATATGACGAAGAACCATGTTAATATATATGACGAAGAACCATGTTAACATATATGACGAAGAACCAAAGGTTCTTCGTCACTTTGAGTCTTTCGTCAGAGTTGAGTGTTTCGTGGGGATCCTTCCTCGCTGCTGGTCCTTCGTCGACCTGCAATATATATACACTGCAAACAGAAGACAGAAAAGGTGTGGACACAAGAGAGCATGAGTGTGAGACTAGAGAGAAAACACATTGTATGAACACAGACACACTGAGAGTTTACAGAGACTGTAAACATTGTTTTGTAACTGATATACGTATTAATACATTGAGTGTTATACGTTGAATCTTGTTTGTGTTTTCGTGTTCTTTACTTGGTTTAACATCCTGTTTGGATTCCGCACTCTCGGGTTCGTCGGAAAACAGGGATTAGGTTATACTCGATCCTCCGGGTGGACCTTCAGAAACCATCGCATGAAACAGGTTATGAAGGCCCAATATACAAATGATGACCCAATCTACATTGCCCATGTTAGTTGAGCCTCCATTGTCGATTGCAAAAGCATGAAAATGTTATTGTCGATTAGGAAGCATTATCATATCACGGTCGATTGAGAAGCATGATAATGTTACTATCGATCAATGTAAAACCACGACAGTGTTAATATCGTTGGAACATCTTACTATCGATCGTCCATGCCTAGTACTAGTACAAACATTGTTCAATCTCACTTGTAATAAGAGAGCTTGAATGAGCTAGAAAGTGAGTATTATAGTGCTTTCATATTCGTTATTTGTACCGAAACTCTGTCGAAATCAATACACGAACTAGTTAACGTTGATATCTTTATGTAGTGTTCACTCTATTGCTCGGTTTTTGGTGTAACTTGGATTCTACACTCGTTACGCCATCCGAAACAAGAAATCACCTTGTTCGAGATCCGTTTCAGAACCTACAAATGTTATCAGAGCCTTGGCATGATTTCTTGTTGAAAACCGAGTTGTTTATGATATTTTTTAGTGGCTTTGATGTTTTTTTTTGACAAAAATAAGAAACCCAGTTTTATTAGATGAAAATATGAATTAAAACTCAAAAATCAGTTGTTATTTGTTGATATTTTTAGCTAAAACTTATTAAAAGAAGTGGATAAACCCAAAGGACAAAATTCAATGAGTTTTATTTGATGATATTTTTTTCGGCGAGCTTGCTAGCCGGAGAAGCCACTAGAGTTCGGCTGGGATTCTATTGGTCGACACTTAGCGGAGAAGTTTGTCCTTTGTGTCTCCTACTGTATTGTTTGTCTCCAACTCTTTTTTAATCGACAGTTCAATGGATCCTGCAATTGGTGGCTTTCAAAACACCATTCACCTTTGATTTATTGCTTGGATCTTGCAATTGGTGGCTTTCGATCGATTTCAATATGCATTAATGCTTACAAGTAAGTTTTTTTTATCAGTTTTCATGTTTCTCATGATTTAAAGATTAGGGTTTTGATTATAACTTGATATTGATGATACTTTGTTGTTGAATCTAATGTATTTGGGGTTATACATGATGCACGAGTTGGATTTAGGGTAAAAAAGATCATAACCACGGTTTTGGGAAGAGCTGAAAGTAAACAGATTTTGTACCAATCTTTACAGCCGACTTGTGTTGGCTGTAACAAGGTCAAAAAATAAAGAAATCCACTGTTTCTTGAGTCTAAAATGTAGTGTTTTGAAATACTCTTCAAATCCCACTGGAATTATATTTTTTCGATATGATTTGATATTTTAAACGAATTTTTCTGTAACAAAGGTCCAGGCTACGTTTTCTATCAGAATTTGCAGCCCATTACAAATGTCATAACTCAGCGTATGAATTGAGTTATTTCCTAAAAATTTTATTGTAGATAGTTCCAGGTGATAGTGAAAATCTTCCACTGGAATTTCATTAAAAGAGTTAACGTGGATTTTTAAATGATTTTTGTCGTAAACTATCAGAATGTTACAAATCAGACCTAGGTGTAAAAGTTATTTTTAGTGAATTTTATGTAACTAATAAGGCCATGAGAAAAATACACAAGTATTCGTGAACTAAATGACATGTGCTGTTAAAATATCATAATTTTCCAAGTCCGTTTAGTATTTTAAATAAATTCCAGCCTAAAATCTGATGTGAAACTGAATTGTGCTGAAAGTGATTGTAAATGTTTTAAATATGCATACATGTTGCTGCATGGTGTTAAATGTTAATAAAAACCTTAATGGGTGTCGATGAATGGTAGCATATAATTAGATGATCACATGCACTAACTTACATGAACGGGTAATTGAATGTCAAACGTGATTTCGTGGCTATGTATTAGACTACGTGTAAGATTAGGTGAATCTAAATTAACTAAAACGGTAAACAAACCAGGAAGAGGTTGGCCACTCCTGATTACCTTTCACACTTATTTTCTACCGAGCAAACTAAGGTGAGTTCACAACCTTTTTTCAAAAGCATGTGTTCCAAGTTTGGAACAACACTTTTTACGATAGCCCTGGTTGGGGCAACGCATGCGTTCCCTATTGGAACCACTTAATATACTATCCACCGGAGGTGGAGTAGTACACTTAGAGTAAACGAACATTCTATCATGAAACTCACTACATTTTTACCGATTAGATTGCCAGGGAGGCATAAGCGGGGTATTAGTTGATAGCGTTATTAGGTTTGACAAACCTCACACCGTGCTAGGAGCCGAGCGTGAACTTTTAACCATCACTTTTACATTAATGTTGATAGACATTAATGAGGGCACAAACAAAACCTCAGCATTCGGTACACAGTTTAGTCATTTGATGAGGGTTAGCTACCCAAGTCATACATAAACCAAAAATAGTTGTTATCTTTACTTTTTTTTAACTAAAATTTGTGAATTCACCAACTTTATTGTTGACACGTAGTTGCATGCTTTGCAGGTCAGTAGGTACAGCTAGGACGGACGTTGCAACTGCTGGGGTAGTGTGGTTTGATAAAGGTTCTGTTTTAAATTACTATTAAGCTTGTGGTTTTAAATTCTTGTTGGGTTTTAACTTTATTTTCGCTGCAACTTAAATTGTGTTTTGCAACTAAAACTTGATCGCTAATCATGTTGTTAGTGATGTTTTTATGTTTTTAAATATTTGGTTCAACATGATTAGTGGCTAGATCCTGGTCAGTCACAGGCCTCGCGGTAATACTCCGCCTCGCGGTAATACTCCGCCTGTGGAAATTGAGGGTGTGACAAAGATGCATATGAGGAACTATGCTCTATTCCATGATTGTTACCGGAGAAGAGAAAAGAAACTGCGTGAAAGCCGCAAATTTGATTTCAATCAGGTTGTTAAAGCTGTGGATGAAACAAATAAATCACTTCCCTAAGTGCCGAAGTAGATGAATTTAGCGTAGGGGAGCGTATTGGAATATAATCTAAATTCATGTATTTAATTTGTATTATTATTAGGATTCTCGTAACATAAGATTAGTAAGTTAATTACCTTACTATTGTTAATTATGATATGTTGAGACTAACAAGAATAATACGGTTTGAAAAAGTTATTGGCACCAAATCCCAACCAGTGGCAACTGTCCAGATTAATCGTCATGATTGTATACATACGCTCTTATGTATTCTGTAATAACTACCAAGACATTCAAAAACAACAATATTTGAGTGTCCATCTTTGCTTTCGTTTTCATACCCGGTGATTCTTTGATCACACTTGATGATCATCACCAATAGTAATAAACACTTCTGTTGTTACCAATAATACGGTCTCACTTGTTTGGAAAGAACGTTGAACTTGTATATAAATTTATTTTATTTTAATGTTTTTGTATCTTTAATTGTTAGTTAAATAACTCATAATATTCATTAATGAATTTGTACAGGTTTTATATTCTCTAAATAACATGGATCTAACTTCACAATTTGTCCCTAGCATGTGGAAAGTACTTAAAATTCAAGAACGCTAAAAAATTACTTTTTAATAACAACTCTGCATGTGTTCAAAATTATATGGCACTTTCCTTCTATTATCATCAATAATGGGATCTTTTAGTGACGACATTTAGGCCCTAACCAACTCCAGCTGGTGCTAGTGTCGCATATATGAGTGACGTTTCCTTTCATGATATAATGGAATTCCCTTCAAAAGTTGTTTGTACCATGGTACCTTTCTAGTTTCCACTGCCCGTCTATAGACAAAAACTGTAGTTCCAACTCATAATCTTTTTGATGTGTTAATGTCCTCATGTATCCTTCTACCTGGCTAGTAGTAACTTTAACTGTGTGGGGGTAGTGGTTATCGCTAATGAACCTTTGTCGGACGATGGTTCTTTGGGTATGAAATTCTCGTATGGTGGCAACAAGCTTTTGGAGTTTCATATTTTAGTCTATGTAATGCATAGCTGCAGTTTTTATGATATGGCCTCCGTTGTTTGTCCATCTCTGACATTGATAGGCTTCCTTCAAAAACACAATGTTGTATAATCCATGTTAGTGTTGTTTTTGTGTCTGCTTTTGTGCGAATAGATTAGATTACATTTTAAGCTGATTATGTAATAGTTAGTGAACGGTCAAATGATTGTGTTTAGCCATTAGTTTGAAGTGGTCACACGAAAGGGTTTTTCATTTGACTTTGTGTGTTTGCAAATGTTCCACGAGAAGGTGGACCTTCACGTGAAGGTGAAATTCCACGAGAAGGTGGACCTTCACGACAAGGTAAAATTCCATGAGAAGGTAAACCATCACGAGAAGGTTAAATTCCAAGAGAAGGTGGACCTTCACGTGAAGGTGGTGACCCTATATATACCTCCTCTTATATCATTTGCAAACTAAGGTTTTAGATTTGAGGGAGAGACACCACTTAGTCTCTCCCAGATGTATGCTCTTTCGGTATTGTTAGGATGGCTTATTATGTATCGGTTTGTAACTTTAATGCTGCCCGATTCAATATAAGAAAGTTGTTTATCTATTTATAATACTCCATCTTTGAACAAATCTCACACTAATCATTGTTTTTTATCCAAAACACGAACTTTCAATGGTATTAGAGCCATGGTACCCGACTTAGTGAATCTAACCATTTGCTAAGTCACATGAGAGCTCTTGATTAGTGATTTTTTTGGGTTTTAGTTTAAGATGTAAAATGGTGTAAAAAATCCTAGATCTAGAAAATTAAAGCACAAAACTTGGATCTAGGATGAATGGACCATAAGCGAGTTTTAGGTTTCATTTACACACCATTTTGAGTGTTTTTCATCTTCTAAATAACATTGTATAAAGAGAATTTAACATATTCATAGAAGAACAGTCAGTTTCATATCTTTCAGATCTACACAACTTTTAAAACAAAAGTGTTTCTACTCACATTTTCATCCCCGAAGGTCAAATTTGGCAACTTGACTATTATAGGACAACAACGTTACATTTATTTCCGCACGTGAAAATTTATTTTGTTACCGGTGTTCGTAAATGCTCGAAAGCGTTTTGTTAGTTGTCATATTCTCGCATTTGGTAACGATTGAATGACCTGGAGAGCCAAGTCTGATCCTAATGAGTTCACAAAGTCAAAGAGTTATGCCTATGATGGAAGTTTTCAGATTAGGTGTTAGCAAAACTTTGGGCGGATACAAGTCAGATCCTACGGGGCCAGGGGAATTTCCTTATCAACTAGAATATGCAAAGAAGAAAGCAGCTTTCGTGATCTATCGAAAAACCAAGAAAATTTGAAAAATTCCTCTTTGTGGAGGGAATTTGTGCAGTAAAGTAAACGGTAGTTCTGCTCCAATGAGGAAACTTGTTAAGGCTTAGAGAATTCACCAAAGAAATGGGGTGATAAAAAAATTCATATGTTTAGAGTTTCTTCAGTAAATTTCAAAATACAATCACAGGTGATATAGAGTTCGTGATTTTCTGGTAATACCAAAGGGTCTGCGTGGAATATTTTGCACAAACATATATTTGAGGATTTTAATTAATTCTCCAGCTAGCGTGAAGGGTTTTGCACGGAAACATACATGTATCAAAAGTCGACAGTAGAATCAAAACGTTGTTCACTGAAGACCTGGGAATCTTTATGAGAGCTGATAGTTCAAGGCTGGCAAATGTAGATTCTGACTCTTATCATATGCCGGTATGGTTTTTGGATCGAGAGGATCAAAGCAATGACACCTTGCGGAGGGAGATTGTTGAAACTTAACTCGGAGTTATAGCTAAGGGGGAATTTATAGGATTCGGTTTTGGGTTTGATGTTTTCATCGAGATTTTACAGGGATCTGGGTGTAATTCAATTCGTTGAGTTTGCAAAAGATGTACTAGGTCAAGTTGACATCCAGGGTACTGATGCTGAAGATCCCTAGTGCATTACGTGGTCGACTTTTCAAAGGCGAGACAATGAGATCTGGATGTAGTTCAAGTAAGCATGCTGGTTGACCTTGCAAATGATATACTTGGTCTAGCTGACTTCTGAAGTATTGATGCTGACGATCAAAGTGCATTACTTGGTCAATTCCACAAAGATGGTTTACAGAAGATAGTTCACCGGAAAACTTTACCAATGCAGTATGATTTGAAATGGATTAGAGTTGTTACGACAAGGTCAAGCCTTCATGAAGATTGTTGAAGATGGAACCTTTATCAAATGCCGGTTTGAGTATTGGAAGATTAGCGAAAGATCGGTCATTGTTGCCTTGCAAAGGCATTTCACAACACTCAACACGGATATGCTTACTTTGAAGGGGGAAATCTGATACAACAAGCTTCAAGATTTTGATTTCTCTGTGAAGACTCAACTCAAGACTCTGCGTACCTGGATTTTTGGTTAGGGGGATCTGTTAACACAGAGAATTTCTCTGACATCAACAGATACTTGACTAAAGATCGATTGCAGTTGCATATTCACCATTCGGCAGCAACGGACAGGGTGGAATTTGTTAGTGCAGTTTTTATGTCCATTGTTTTGCGAATAGATTAGATTACATTTTAAGCTGATTATGTAGTAGTTAGTGAACAGTCAAACGATTGTGTTTAGACCCATTCGTTTGAACTGGTCAAACGAAAGGGTTTTTCAATTGAATTTGTGTGTTTGCAAATGTTCCACGAGAAGGTGGACCTTCACGTGAAGGTGAAATTCCACGAGAAGATGGACCTTCATGAGAAGGTGAAATTCCATGAGAAGATGGACCTTCACGAGAAGGTGAAATTCCACGAGGTGGACCTTCACGTGAAGGTGGTGAACCTATATATACCTCCTCTTGTGTTATTTGTAAACTAAGGTTTTAGATTTGAGGGAGAGACACCACTTGGTCTCTCCCAGATGTATGCTCTTTCGGTATTGTTAGGATGTCTTATTATGTATCGGTTTGTAACGTTATGCTCTTCGATTCTATACAAGAAAGTTGTTTATCTGTCTATAATCTTCCATATTTGAACAAATCTACACTAATCATTGTTTTTTATACGAAACACAAACTTCCAATTGGTATTAGAGCAGTGGTACCCGACTTAGTGAATCTAACCATTTGCTAAGTCACATGAGCTCTTTATTAGTGATTTTTGTGGGTTTTAGTTCAAGATGTAAAAAGGTGTAAAAAATCCTAGATCTAGAAAATCAAAGCACAAAACTTGGATCTAGGATGAAATGGACCATAACCGAGTTTTAGGTTTCATTTACACACCATTTAAAGTGTTTTTCATCATCTAAATAACATTGTTTTAAGAGAATTTAACATATTCATAGAAGAACATTCAGTTTCATATCTTTCAGATCTGCACAACTTTTAAAACGAACGTGTTTATACTAATATTTTTATCCACGAAGGTGACTTGTATCAGAACGAAAGTAATTTATCTGAATAAAAAAAGTGACATCAGATCTACACCGTGTTCACTATGGTGTCATCCAGACGAAGGTCCAATATAAGACGAAGGTGGAATGAAATCGTGATACTAATCAGATTCCGGTGACTGTGTCAGGTTACTTCCAGCGAACTCTCCGATTATTGGAGGTGACTCTTAATTGTTTTATCATTAATCATGGTGGTTCCCAATAAACGGAGGTGGTACATGGTATAACTATGGTTACAGTTCAGTGTCGTCAGAGATAAGGATGATTTATTGTAACAGCTCTCATCAAAAGTCCTAAATTGTCCAATAGGAAACCCTAATTAAGAAACCCAAGTGATTCTGCATAAACCCTAAAATTTTCAGAACAATCGGAATCAGGGTCAGGGCCCCTAAAACTCAGGGGGGTAAAACCCTAGTTGATATTATCTTGACAGTTTTATGTATATAACGAATTTGAAAACGAGACCAACTCACCTGAGCTACTGGGACACGAGGCTACCCTATGGTAGATTGGTATCCCTCGCGCCACGCGAAGGCCCCTCGCGCCACGTGAAGGCCCCTCGCGCCACGCGAGGGCGCCGTTTTTCATGTATAAATAGGGGAGTCTGGTACATGCAATTGTGCGTTAGTTCGACGTTCAAAGTCATTTCGTACATTGAGATATTGTAGGAACAGTCCTAAAACACACACAGACACGAAGTGCTGCCGCAATAACATGGTAATAACTCGATCGCTGCTATGATTCAATGTCCGATCGATTGAACTATCCAATGGATGTTTAAGTGATGCCCACATTAGGGTTTATGCTTTGTCATTCGTTGTTAATTCAATGGATGTTTAAGTATCGCACTTTGTCATTCGTTGTGAAGGTTTAATCTCGTGAGTTATCGTAAATGTTGTATTAAGTTACTAACCGAGTTGTGTGCATGTTATTAAATTTAGGTTAAAAGGCTAATCAGTAGGCTAAGCTCTGCTCATATAAATCTGCAATGTGAGTCATTCTCTTTTTATCAAATTTATTTCCAAAAGCATGTTTATTTTCAAAGTTATAATTACGGGGATTAAGTCTTTGTAATCACCAAATTACAGCCGGTATGTGGGGTTTTGTATACATTACTTGATAACCGTCACCATTGGACAACGGGGTAGCCAAGGGGTGATATGACCATAGTCACAGACACCATTGGACTCAGAGGTTACCGATGGATGTTCGAGGGACAAATACTGTGGGTAGTTGGTTGATATATGGAAACATTGCAATCGCTCTTAATACTGTAAATTATAACAAACGAGTCGTTTTAGTAAAAAGAATGATTCACCAGTATTTCCCACTAACAAAACATTTTTCAAACATGTTTCAGGTGATCTGTTGTGATCCAGGAAAAGTGCCGTGAAGCACTACAAGCTTAACGAAGTGGCTCAAAATAAAATAAAGAAACATGTTTTGTAAAATAAAGATTTCTCCGTGAAATCATATGATTGTAAATTTCTGGGGTTTTATCCCGAATTGTGAAATAAAATAATCGGGAAATTTCAGTTTTAAAAAGATCCTGAAGAAATCTTCCGCTGTTAAATAAATACCACGAGATTTTCTGTCACGCGGCTCCTGAAACGGGTCAAACCGGGTCGGGGGCCGTGACAGAAAAAGGTAGTATCAGAGCCACTGATTTAAGCCAATTAAGTATTTAGAAAATACTTAATTTTTACTAATTGCTATTTCGTGATTATATGTTTTATTATTTGAATATTTGTGTACAATATGGGTAAGCAAAAGCTTTAAAAAAATCTATCTTAAATTAGATAGGTCATCAAACGAGAAGGGAAGTTCATCCCAAACAAATTCCTCAAAACATTGTGCAAATCCTGAAGAAGGAATATTTGTTCGAAAGGCACAATATGAGGAACCACTTTCTCCTAATAAAAGAAGTTTGATTATTAGGAAAAGTCAGGAGAAATTAAAGAAATTACAACCAAAAGAAATGAGAGTTAATCAGAAAACCCAAGAACTAGGCAATAACCCACCATGGGAAGACAAGTTAGATGAAAAATGGGAAGATCTCTATATGCTAGCCACTGTAGCAGTAAATTCAAATCTTTAAATACTCTGACTCAAGTTTTAGCAACCTTATCACCTACAAGCCAGAAATATTATTCAGTAAAATAAATAAGTTACAGTAAACCCTGGTGTGTTTTAATTTTTAGTTGTCTTTGTGTTAAATTAGTCACACGGTATGTGTTGGGATTGAACCCTACCAGAGGAACAGATAATGAAAGCCAAAACTGGTTCACTACAGTGGATTCACAATAAGAAGTTGTTTACACTAAGTCTTCTCCCTTGAAAGTGATTATAACAGCTGATGATCTTATATCCACTGCCCGAATACAACTGCTGCTGTTCTTCAAAACTACTGATGAAACCAGAAGACTGCTGAGAACTAAGCACTGCTGGTACATTCTACTGATGACAAAGCACTGCCAAATCAAGGACTGATCAACCTTGAGGAAAGAACTAATGTAAAGAGAGAACAGTAGTTTAGTATGTCAATTGTTTTATGTATAGTCAGTGGTTAAGATTAGCAGTGTTTGTAAAAGAACAGTAGATACAATTTGTTAGGCTGTTAGACGTCGCTTTCATGGTGACGTCAGCTGAGATGCCTCAGTGGTTTGGATTGTCTATAAATGGAACAGTACTCTGTACTGTTACATTTGATCGTTTTGAGTGAGTTCTTCTCCTCAATTCAATCCTTTCATCTTGTACAACCAACCTTGGAGCATTAGGCTGAGGCGGAGCTTAGTTTGTAAGCTTGCATTATAATCTTTTGCTTTGATTTGTAATCTTTCAACTTAATGAGAAGCAAATGTTTATCAAAACTATTTTCCCCTTGATTGTGTTTACAAAGCTTGTTATTCATTTCCGCTGCACTTAAACTCTGTTCATTTCTATTTGATTTGTTCAAATTATACAAACAAGCATAATCATGAGAGCCTTCGATCCTAACAATTGGTATCAGAGCTCGGACAGTCAAATTAGATCTAACAATCAATTTGACATAACAGTTCAGCTCAAAAATTCATTGATACTAAGGTTGGTTGTATTTAGTTGAAAAACAGAGTGACGAGAAATTAGTTCAAAACTGTTATTCAAAAACTCTGTAAAACAACCAAGATGTCATAAGACACACAAATTTCTCACAACAAGTGATATCATGCACAAGTCACTCATAGTTTTCAGATCTAAAAACATATCTGTTAAACTATGATATTATTTCTTCTTTTCAAAATTGATTTCAACTGTTGTTATGAAATTTGTGATGTTTTCATTATATCAGATGCTAAAGTATGAACCTCGGATTAACAAAAACCTATGTTCATAAAAACATTGGTGTTTTTGCTAACGAAAGAGAGGGAAATTAAAACTTTAGTCACTTGATCTTTTGTGATGAAAAACAGGTTGAGATCCTCAAAAGGAACAAACCAACCTAGTTAAAATTACGTTAAGAAAATCAGGGGTCAAAAATGTCCAGATCATAAGTGATGTGAAATTTGGCATGAGCATGTGTATAAATGACCAAATTTCTCAAAACATTATTGCAAAATGATTTTGGAATAAGTATTCCTTCAATAAATGGGAAGGGTAAAAAAGGAAGAAGATAATTATAAAAACTCAAAAAGTGTGTTTATCTCAAAACTTTTGAAGTCAAAAGAAAAGAGTATAAATATAAAACGCTTTAGAGTCAAAAATTGGGGTAACAATGGTCATTAAGCAACTATGTGCATTCATTGGTTCAGGAAAAGGTTCAGGTAACAATAGTATTTGCAGAGAATAAACTTTCAAAAGGACTAGAAAAATTTTCAGAATTATCACATGGTAACAAAATCTACACCAGGGTTTTCGAAAATTCATGTGATCTTGTGTCCTCATTTTTTCTGTTGTCAATCAATCAACAAGAGAATGGTACCAAACAGTGGTCAAAATGTATTTAAAATTTCATACCACTGTTTTCAAACCACTGACCATTTTCATAAGCTTGAGATTGATATGATTAGGTGTTTCAGTGGAAAATTATACCAGATTCTTTTGGTGCTGTTTTCAGAAAATCCTTTAACTATTTTTCCTGAAAAAGGGTTTTCTCAAATAAAGTAGGATATATTATTCTTTATTTTTTCTTTAGGAATGATATATTTTGAACTTTTTACTGGTTTTTTATAGTAAAAGTTTCAATCTCCTGTGATGATATATGACCTTATTTTTGTTGGTGATATTATCCTCAAAATAGATCAAAAGGAAATGGTATAGTTGTCAAGGTCATGTCAAACTCAAGTTTGGTCTTACACTATGCAAAAGATTGATTGTCAACAGATCTTAAAATACTTGGGTACTCATGTTTTAATTTAAATATTATAACAAGAATGAGTTGCCTTGGTAAAAAGTTTACATCATTTGCGGTACTAATCCACTGTCAGGGAGTTGTAAAAGCTTCAATATATGTAAATGACATGTGGCAAAACCTTGAATGAAAATTCTCAAAACAGTTGCTGACATACTAAGCCTTTCAAATCATTATCATTACCTTATCCCTAACCACTGTTTTGTTCAAACATCTGTTTACTAAATACTGTCCACTGCTGAAAGTCAGCCACTGATCCTTCAGTTTCTTGGCAAGCACTGATGTTCAAAATCAGTGTCTTATCCATTGATATGCTATCTACTGATAGTAAAAATCATCCACTGATATCACATTATTACCGTTGTAACTACTGATGCTTGGTACATCAGTGGCTCTCAAAACAACTGTCCTCCATTCTTCATCCATTTTATCAGAGGGTGGCACGTGGTCAGTTTTAGCCCTCAGATCTTTGTAACCGCTGCCACATCAGGGCTTTACACTGTCGAATTGAATTCTAAAATTCTCTTCTCAAAGCAGTTTTCAACCCTCATCCCAAATCATTCTCTATTCTTCAGCATCAAAATGACGAAATCAAAATCAAAGTCAAAATCATCATCATCATCTTCCAAAGAGTTCGCTCAAATGGCAGCGGAACCCATTGAAATACAGTACAAATCTCCTCACAACTACTTGGGTCTACTCACAAAACCCACAAACAACCACACTTTTGATTCCATCATCAACACATTATCTGAATCAAAGTACAAAACTTTGTTGATAGCAGATGCTCCCATTTACCAACAAACCCAGAGAGAGTTCTGGAAAAATGCTACGCTTGAAAAACAAGACGATAAAGTAGTAGCCATCAACTCCTCGATACAGGGTAAAGCGATCCAATCACTCCAAAATAAATCTCAGAAGTCTTCAGACTCGATGATCAGAAAGGTAAAACTTCATTTGATAAAACCTAGTTGAAAACGGATTTTTTGAAAAGAGGGTATGCTGAACAATCAAAGGTAGATACCTTACAAAAATGTTACTTCCCTTCTGCACCTAGGTTTTTATTTCACACACTCTTGATGTGTGTTTCAAATAAAACAACAACTTTTAACGAAATAGCATTGAAGATTCAATGCCTGGGTTACGCTATTTTAAATAATGAAAATTACAACTATTCCCAGGAGATCTTTAATAACTTGGTAAAGAATGTTGATAGCAAATCATTTTTACTTTTTCCAAGGTTTCTAAGCTATTATTTTAAACAAAAATTTGAAAAAAGAAAATGAAAATTTGCTCAAACAAGGTGTTTATTTTCAAATAAAAGGTTTAACACCTGAAACATTCACTATAATGTTGGCACCTATAAAAACAAAAGCAGAGGTGTTTGAGCAGAATTTAGCAGTTTTCACTGCTCCTCAGACACCTGCTGCTGAGCCCACTGCTCCAGGTGATCATAGAAGCACAACCACTGCTTTGAAACCCACACCTGCCATTACCAAAAAGACCAAAAAGAAAACATCCAGAAAACCACCAAACCCAAAACAATGGCAACTCTGGAAGATGAGATCCCAGAACAACTGCCAGTGACAAAACAAATGTCACCAAAAACCACTGCTGCTACTTCCTCACAGCAGTTGGTAGAAAGATCTCCACCCTTACCTCAAACTCCTCATGTATCCTCACAAAAGGATCAGGTTGTAAGCACAGGGACCCCACAATATGAAGCTCTGGACCCGATCGGATCCATCTTCCTCAATCCTGATCCCAAGGACATGTCTCTTTCAACACCCATACCCTCACCAATCATACTGCCATAATCAATAATACCCTTGTTGCATGCAGTTGCTATAGCTCAGACACAAACCAGTTCCTCTCTATCACCTGTCACTGAGAGTATACTCCCACAAGTGACTGGGTCTGATGCTACTACCCCTGCTATCCCATCAACAACTGAGGAGGTTACACCCCCTGAGTTACAAGTAACTCTCGGTGGTAGTTCAAGCGGAGCAGCAACTACAAGTGATGGATCAACAGATCTACATTTGGACAGTTGTTTCATTAATAAGACTCCCTTGAAGGCAATTTCTTCTATAGCACCTTCGGTAACCACCAGTGAGTTGGTTCTAACCACTGGTACCATCAAAGGTTTATCAAGTGCTGAAGAAAGAAGTCCCCAGTACCAAGAACAAGGGGCATCAATGGGTGATTTTTGGGACTCAGTTCCTAAGTCACAAATTGGTACAACCACTGCTGGTGGGGATTCAGATGATCCCATTAAAGTGGGTGATGATTCAAAATATCAGGAATTGACGGACAGAGTTGAAAAACTTGAAACATCAGTTGTTGAGATAAAGGATATGGTGCAACAGCTATTAAAAGCCCAAAAAGCACAAACCACTACTCTTCCACCTCAAGCACCTGCTCCACCACAAGCACTTGCTGTAAATGAGCTCTGGAATCTTTTTCAACCCTTTCTTGAAAAATAAAAACAAATGGCTGATCAGCAGCATGCAATACATGTACAAATGCTGACAAACATGGTGGAATCAAGATTCAAAGATACTCAAGCAGACATTAAGGCTATAAAGGCCAGCATCCAGAGCACCACTGGAAAAGTTCCATCTACTATCCTCTTCATGGAAAAACCCCTTGCAGATAATGCCAAAAAGGGGGAGAATATCAAGCAGTTGAAGAAAAAGGGAATTGAAGATGGGCTGTATGTTGAACCAGAACAAGAAAACAGACATCTAAATCCTCAAAAGGTTCAAAATCTCAAACTTCCATCCAAACAGCTGATACAGCAGTAGTTACAAAAACCGCTAGCAGTAGCCAAACAGCTGTCATCTCATCAACACACACAACTTCACCACACACCACCAAAACCACTGCTCTACCACCATTACCTCATGTCATAAAACAGAAGAAAACATATGTTACAACATCTATTGTAATGACAACAGCGGTTGAACCACCAGTTGTTTCAACAGCTGTTAGTCAGACACTTTCCATCACTCAAACCACTGATCCACCCAAGACATCATCAGCCTCTCCTACAATAAAAAGGAGAAGGGTTTTCATTCCTGATGATGATTCTCCATCCACATCACCACAAACAACTTCACCATCTTCAACCCCTGCTCAAAAGCAGAAGACATCTACTGACACATCAGTAGTTGTAATGATAACAGAGGTTGAAACACCAGTTGTTTCAATAGTTGTTTGTCAACCATCCACCACTGCTCTCATCATTCCTACATCACAACCAAAATTACCTCCACCAAAGCTTCACAAAAGAAAAAGAGAAACAACTCAGGCTACTGATGAAAAGTATGATCCTGTTGCTGCTAAATATCCACTGGAACTAGAAGCTGTGAAAAATGAGATGAAACAATTTTACACCGAGGATGATCCTTCAAAAAGAAGATTTCCTTCTCTCATTGGCTTCATAGTCCCAGAAAACATGGATGAATATCTCGAAATGAAAGCAAGGCAAGCAAGGATTAGAGCTAAGCTTGAATGCAAAGATGAAGGTGATGAAGCCATTGCAGAAAGAATGGTATTCTTGCTCACAAAAGTCAAGTTGATGGAAGACTATGCACAAGAGCTGATCAAAGAAAAGACAGATCAACGAAAAGCAATGAGAAAATAATATCTTGCATATATAATGAAAGAAAAATTCTATCAAGCTGAAGAAAACCAATTTGAAGAGTGGCCACTGGTTGCCTTGAAGCATGAAGCAAACATGATTGAAAGGATTAAAAATGATCCAAGTAAGAAGAAGACAGCTCCAAATTGGAATAAGTACAAAAAGCTAATTGCTGATCTTACTTCTGAATACAAAAAGAAAAAGCAGGAACTGATTGATGCTAAGGTGGATACTGCTGAAGCCATAGCAAAATGGACAAAGCAGTATTACCGATGAGGCTTATGAACGGCTAAAGAAAAGAAAGATAAAAGTCTCAGGCACTTCTAAAAAGCCAGACTACAACAAGATGGAACAAAAGTTGGATGCTCTAAAAACACTGCTCACATCAGCAGATAACCCTATCCTTGTGAAAAAACCAAGAAAAAGGAAAATTGCTGACCAGTGTAGAACAAAAAGAAAAGGAAGCTGAGTACTTCACAGAAGCCATCAAGAAAATGGGTCTAAAAGAAGATAGTTCAGTGAGCCTTCAAAACCTTTTCAAAAAGGTATTAACCAAACCTGCATCACCAAACATTTCAGCAGATATCCCAGACAGTGAGCTTGATCAACAAAAGACACAAGAGCAAATTGACAAAGAAGCTGCAGAAGACATAGCTGCAGCAAATGAAGTCATAGAAGAAGTTTTCAAAAGAATGTCTGAAGTTCAGGATACTGCTTTACAATTTTTCTCAAGGCCAAAATCTCCAAGCTCATCAGAAAATAAATCTCTCCCAAGAAACCCATTGGGTTCAAAAATACTAAACTGGCTCTCTGGTCAAAAGACCCATGTATTGACCTTGGTCAGATCCAATGGTGAGATGAAGTATATATCAAGGAAAGAAGCACTAGGCCTTAGTGTTGAAGATTTACAGGATCTCCTTGAACTTTCATTGTGCAGGGATGAGGATGACACAAGTTCCAAAGAATTTGAAGAAGAATTAAAAAGACAAGCAAGGGAACTGCTGATGAGGAATAAAGATCTTGAATAATGAAGTGTTTTGGCATTATCTGTTCCAGGGGGAGATTGTTGGGATTGAACCCTAACAGAGAAACAGATAATGAAAGCCAAAACTGGTTCACTACAGTGGATTCACAATAAGCAGCTGTTTACACTAAGACTTCTCCCGTGAAAGTGATTATAACAGCTGATGGTCTTATATCCACTGCCCGAATACAACTGCTGCTGTTCTTCAAAACTACTGATGAAACCAGAAGACTGCTGACAAAGCACTGCCAAATAAAGGACTGATCAACCTTGAGGAAAGCACTAATGTAAAGAGAGAGCAGTAGTTTAGTATGTCAACTATTTTATGTATAGTCAGTGGTTAAGATTAGCGGTGTTTGTAAATGAACAGTAGATACAGGTTGTTAGGCTGTTAGACGTCGCTTTCATGGTGACGTCAGCTGAGATGCCTCAGTGGTTTGGATTGTCTATAAATGGAACAGTACTCTGTACTGTTACATTTGATCGTTTTGAGTGAGTTCTTCTCCTCAATTCAATCCTTTCATCTTGTACAACCAACCTTGGAGTATTAGGCTGAGGGGGAGCTTAGTTTGTAAGCTTGCATTATAATCTTTTGCTTTGATTTGTAATCTTTCAACTTAATGAGAAGCAAATGTTTATCAAAACTATATTCCCTTTGATTGTGTTTACGAAGCCTGTTATTCATTTCCGCTGCACTTAAACTCTGTTCATTTCTATTAGATTTGTTCAAATTATACAAACAAGCACAATCATGAGAGCCTTTGATCCTAACAGTATGAAATAATATTTAAAGATTATTTATGAAATTTTTTTATAAAATTTTAACTTAGCAATTTTTGTGTATTTTGCATATATGCTAAACAGCATGAATGACTTGTCTGAAGCCCTTCAGAATTTAAATCTCTATCCGGTGAAAATAGAGGTTTCAAGAGATTTTAATAGGTACATACCTGATATAGAAGAACCTATGGAATTCAACGCTCCACCTCCAGAGAAACCCAAGCCTAAGAAAAGGAGAAGATTCGTGGGATGGAGGTGTGTGCGCAGAAGGAAACCCGCCACTAGGAAGATTCCCAAAATAGAAAATCCCTTAGATAAAGGGAAGGGGATTGAAGTTAGGGAAGATTCTAGGCAGATGGAAATGCAGTTTGGGGAATATTCTAGGCAAATGGAAATGGAGTTTGAGGAAGGTTCTAGACAAACCAAGATGGAAATTGGGGAAAGCTCTAGACAAATTGAGGAGTTACCATTTCAGGAGGAATTAGATCATGCATTGGCGAGCTGTGATGTCGTCAGGCCTATCAATAATAATCTTTACCCTTATCCTGCTGAAACTCAATTACCAATGAACTTGGAACCAGCAATCCCAGAACCTATAATCCACACCCAACCTCTAGGAATGGACGAGTGGTGGACCAATGATTGGCAATTCCAAAACCTTCTCAACAGTCCTTATTCCTTTCTCCCTCAGTTCGACCTGGAACCTATAGCAAACCCACCAATGAGCAATGAAAATTTAGCTGAACTTCGCCACTTTGGTGAAGAGCTGGTGGATGCAGGAAATAGGATCAGGGAAGTAGGAGAACAAATTTCCTTGAAAGACGACGAAGGGGAACGTCGTTACTAAAATACCAATTGACAAAGGATAGTAGGTTTGTGAAACTGTGGTTGTATAATAAATACTAAAATATAATCTTGTGAAATAACCTAAAATAAAACTTTGTAAGATAATGGTATGTATTGACGCATATTATAAAATATAAAAATGAGAATCGAGAAATCGATAGTTTTGACTATATGTGTATTGTGAAATTTGTAAGATTATTTTGTGTATAATTGTTATTTATTCGATACTAATAAATTATATATATTAATTATCAGATGGAAAATGCTAATAATGAACCAGTTAATGAGGTTAATCAATCTGAGCAACATCCGGAGGATCCATTTATGACTGTTGATGCATTTTTAGTGTCTGTAACTAGTCTTGTTTAACGATGTATTTTGTATGGTCTTTTATTAATTATCGAGTCTGTATGTTATGTTGACCAAGTCAGATATCCTCCTATCTACTTGTGTACAACTTATTTGTCTCTTTTGATATGTAAAGTATTATGAACAATGCATGTTGCATTAAAGGGTAGTTTGGTCATTACTATGTTTATATGTTGCTGTTTGTTGCTGTGGTTAACAGAAACAACCACAACAGTTGCAGTCCTCGACGAAACATACCTGTTTCGTCGGAACACTTCATGGCGAAACAGACCAGTGTTCAAACTTCTGTTTCGTTGAAGGTCATGACGAATCAGACCTTGATTCGTCATGTACTGGGCTGTTCCAGGCCCAATGTCTGGCCCATGTTCAGATTCGTCAAACACTTTGTGTGTTTCGTCGATATCATTGGCCCAGGGACTATATAAACAACATCTCTGTTTCATTTGAACATAGAGATGAGATATTGACCATAGTAACAAAACTCTGCCGAAATTCTGTCTGAACTGTGTTTGTATCAGTTGTAATCGGTTCTCATCCCGTTAATCAATCGAGTGTGTATCATTGATTAATCCGTTGTTATTATTGCTTTATATGTTTGATTTGGCATAGTTACGTGGATTCCGCACACGTAACCGTGTTTACTATAAACAAGTGATTCGGTTCGTAATCGATCCTCAGATTTCGGGACCTACAAGTGGTATCAGAGCATTGGCTCTTATCCTTGTTTAAAATCAAACTTGTTCGGTTTTTATCAAGTATTTTGTGTGTGTTTTTCTGAAAATCAGTTCTTGAAAAATTTTATTTTCTGGAAAAATATTCATAAATCTGCTGTTTTATTGTTGTTTGCTAAAGATTTTTATCAAAAACCTAAGTTAGATTGTTTGTTTATGCTTTAAACCGGGTTTTTAGTGAAAATCTAGTGTATTTTCGTGTTTCGGAAAATTATCGGTGATCGGAAAACTCATCGGAAAACTCATGTTCTTGGATGTGTTCTTGAAAATCTTCATAGTTGTTCTTATATAAACTGAGAATTTGATCTGATAATTTGATTAAAACAAGTGTTGCAACTTATAAAATAATAACTTGACTTTTGTGTAAAAGTTGATAATTGGTCACAGTCTCTGTTTCGTTGAAAATAAGATGTTTCAAACATACTTGTGTCAGTTTTTAAATATCTTGCTGTCTGGTCTTATCCTTTGACTGATCAGTAGATATTTTAAATATCTAATCCAACTGTCTCTTACCCAGTTTTGACGAAACAAGCAGCCGACGAATCACATCTGTTTCGTCGCAACATCTTTGACGAATCAAGCGTCTGTTTCGCCACAACATCTTTGACGAAACAAATTCTGTTTCGCCACAAATCACTATTATCACAAGTCTGTTTCGTCATCAGTCATTTAGACGAAACAAACCTGTTTCGTGAAATCTGTTTCGTCGAGAACAGATCTGTTTTACACAGAGGACTTGTAACAGCTTGCTTACTGTTTGTTTTCAAGAATTTGTGCAGGTACTATCATACATACATCAAATATGAGTTGTACTAGTCCATGGGATTGGAGTATGGACTCGAGACCACTTGAAGATCCGACTTCCGCAGCAGCGTGGGTGAAGAGTGTTTTTGGTCAACCTACTATAAGTGCCGGACAATGGGCTTTGGCATCCAATCAGAACCAAAACATTCAAAATCTTTTGATTAGCGAGAGCGAAACGGGCAGCAACAATCGCCCGCCAAAGTTGAATCATATGAACGAGTTTCCATCATGGAAAGGTCGTTTTCATACATATGTTCAAGGTCAAAGTACTGATCTTTGGAGGTGTTTCATTACTCCACGCAATGATGCTCTCGAAGTAGCAGCCTCAACGGCCGAAGGTTTTTCTAACATGCAAGAAAATGACAAGAAAGCATATGAATTTGAGAAAAAGTCGTTTGCTGTTCTTACTCAAGCACTTCACAAAGATATTTATCATCAGTTTTCTTATTGTAAGGACACGAAATCCTTATGGGATTGTTTGGTAACAAGAGGAGAAGGAAATGCAGCTTCCAGAAAGACACGGCATGATCTATTGAAGAAAGAGTTTGAGTCATTTCAGTTCTTAGAAAATGAAACTCTAAATGATATGACTACACGTTTTTACCATTTGATCAGTGAAATGTTTGCTTATAGTGTTGTTGCAGGTGAAAAGGAAGTTTGTGCACGGTTTGCTGATTCTCTACCACCAAAGTGGAGTCCATACATTGAGCTTCTAAAGCATACAGGTATTCTAGATGCTGACACTATAACTATCTATGAATTTGTACAGAAGCTGGAACATAAGAATGATGAAGAAATCCGGAAAGCAAAACGCATTGCTGCTCCTCAGAATATCGAAATGTATTGTGGTGGAGGTTTTGACCCGTCAGCTAGTCTGAGGCAACCAAAGTTACAAACGGCGTTTGTATCAAATACAAACTCTTCTCCGTTTCCTCAACAAACTCAGACTTATTCTGGAGAAGGTTTTATTCCTTTTATACCTCCAGTTTCTATTACTCAACCTCAGGCATATTCTGGAGGAGGTTTTATTCCATCCCTACCACAACCACAAGTCCAACCACAACAACAACAGCAAGCTCATTATACCAACAATCCTCCAACTCCAAACCCTAACACAGTCAAAGTTGATACATCAAACCTCTCAAATGTTAGCATTGAAGTAGCAAAGGAACATATGGAACTTATTAATACCATGGTCAGTGCTTACTGCGGTTTGGTCGCAGGTCAAATTGGAAACATCAATTTAACCAACGAAGACTATCTACAAATCAACCGTGATGAAATGGAGTTGATGGATATAAAGTGGGCATTCGCAAGTGCTGTTAGAAGGGCGAAGGACTTTATGGTTCGAACAGGAAGGAGTTCTTTGGAAAGCAAACAAGATACAAAGTATGGTTTTGATAAAGAAGCAGTTACATGCTTCAATTGTGGCGAAAAGGGTCACTTCAAACGTGAGTGCACTAGACCAAGCAGACAAGGCAATCAGAACCCATTCCGTAATCAGACGAGTACTTCAAATGCTAATCAAGACAATCGTGGAAAAGGGATAGTGGCTGTAAACAACACCACTAACCAGAATCAGTCTGGACCATCAAATGAAAGTCGTGCATTAACCGTACAAGCTGATGAAGGGTTTAATTGGTCTTTACAACTTGGGGAAGGTGATCAAGATAAAGGAGGAACAGCGTGTTATGCTAAGATTATCAATCACATCAAGCACGTTCATAAGGAAGAATTTTCTGATAGTGACGACAGTTCTGGTAATACCGGGAGTTCTGATGAAGAAAGTTCTACTTCGAGTTCTGAATCTGATGTGAACAAAGAAGCAAGTTCAAATCTTGATGACTTATTGAATGAAGCAGAAGAGTTGAAATGTCAGAAATCAGTTCTGATTAAGAAGGCTGAGGTAGTATCTAAAGAAATGGAAAATTTCTTTTCTGAAGACGGGTCTTTCTCTTATCAGACTGCCTTTATGGCAAATGTCTCAGATTCTACAAGTCAGGTAAAATCTGAAATTCTTATCAACTGTAGAGATTGTGAGTATATGAAAAATGAATTTGATAGAATAAAGCTTCACTGTGATTCGATTCATATTCACAATCAGAGTTTAGTTGTTGAAATGGCTAAATGCAAAGAATCGAATATGGCTTTAGTTCGAAACGAAAAAGAATTTAAATCTATGATTGAAACTCTAAAGAAAAATGTTTCCGAAGTGACAAAAATTGTTTATCATAAACAAGTTAGTATAAATGATTACATTAACATTGTTGAGGAAACCAAAAAGGAACTAGCCATTGCCAAATGTGAGCATGATGCAATCAAGCAAAAATTGGAGAGTTACTCTAACTCCCGATTTGTGCTCGATCACATTATTGATGTTCAACAACTAAAGGGAAACAAGAAAGGTGTTGGGTATAAGAAGTGTCCGCCCCCTTTGAGACATGATTATGCTTATATGCCTGATGAAGAAGAAATGCCACGGTTTGAATCCAGTGTGCCTCTTGATTATGAGGAAGTTACTACTGGCCTAGGGTTCAAATCGGACAATTCTCCAAGTACAAATTCTGAGCAAAAAGATTCAACATCTACGAAACAAGGTCCTCCCACCATTGAGGACTATGAGTCGTCGGATGATGAACCTGAATCAGATGTGAGTAATCAGGAAAAATCACTTGACAAACTTAAAGGAGTAGAAGTTCCAATTGAGAATCATATTCTGTGTGATCCTCCTACTCCTGATGTTCAACCTGTGGTTCAACAAGTGATAGATCCTGTGTCTACCATTAAAAGTAAGATTGTGTTGTACACTTTGGTTGGTGATTCTAAAATCTATTCAGATAATGATTTTCCAATTAAAAATGTCAATTCATCATCGATTGATAATGTTTTTGAAAATAATACAAGTAAGTTTTTGGAAAAGTCGATTCCGGGAGTTATTGTGACTCAATGTAATCCAATTCCTAAGGCTGAAATCAAAAAGAAATTTGGAAATCAGAAATCACCTTCAAAGCAACAACCTGTTGCTTCTAAGGGTAAACAATCAGATCAACGAGCTAAATTGCCAAATGTTTTTAAATCAAAATTTGAAACAAAAGGAGCTCGTTATCAGAAGAAAAACAGCAATGTTAAATTTGTGGAATCGAAGGGTACAGATAAAATTGAGACTTTTGCTAACAAGTCAAACACTGATTTTGTACAAGTCAAAATTTTAAAACGTGATAGTCAAAACAATTACACTCAACATTCAAATGGGTGTGATGAAAAAGGTAGTACCTCGGGTTATACAAATTCGACATCTGATCGTCGATCCAGTTCTCCTAAGTTTGTTGAAAGGAGAACGTGTTTTAAATGTGGAGAGTTTGGGCACATCATCAAAGATTGTGCTAACACTCCGAAAGCGAAATTTGTTGAAAGAGCATCACCTGAATCGATTCACCCTACATGTCGTCCTGTTTCACCTAAACATGATAAAAGAACTATTAAAGAACAGGAAACGAAACAACGACATCAAAATGTGAAGAAAATAGAAAAGGCTTTAAAACCTAAGGTCAATTCTGTTACAAGGGAACCAAGTTCACCTGTAAAACCAGAAATTTCAAAATTTGTTTACAAAACTCAATCTGGTAAACAAAAACAAACTTGGAAACCTAGGAAGGGTGAAAGTTCAGGGGGAGCTGTTCGTTTGGAAAACCATCAACAAATCGAGATCACTATTCGTGATGCTCAGGGACGACCCAAGACCACTTTGGCTTGGGTCCCCATCCTTAACTAATCATTGGATGATATGTGCAGGATGTTCCAGGAGGAATTATCAATAGTCATTGGATTGTTGATAGTGGGGCATCCAGGCACATGATGGGCGACTTACGGCTTCTATATGATGTGAGAAACATTAAAGGAGGCTATGTTGCTTTCGCTGGAGACAAAGGCGGATACATCACTGGAGAGGGAATGATCTCTAATGGTGTTGTATGTTTCGATAAGATCAATTATGTTCGTCAAATTGATCATAATCTTCTCAGTGTGTCGCAAATCTGCGATAAAAAGTTCACCATGCATTTCGATGATGCCGGTTGTTATGTGCTTAAACCTGGTTTCAAAATTCCTGATGAATGGATTCTCTTATCGGCTCCAAGAATCAATGATCTTTATGTTCTTGATATGAGTCAAGCGATTACGACTTCTGCATAATTCACATGTTTTGTCTCGAAAGCCACGGAGAAGGAGTCTATATCTTGGCACAGAAGAATGGGACACATTCACTTGAGAAAAATGAACCATTTGGTGAAAAACAATCTTGTGAATGGCGTGCTCGTGAGAAGTTTTCATCTACAAGATATCTGTGTTTCGTGCCAGAAAGGGAAACAAACAAAGAAGTCTCACCCTTTAAAGAAAATCAACAATGTTGGCATGCCTCTCGAACGTCTTCATATGGACCTCTTTGGACCTATGAGACACAAAACAACGTTCGGAGATGTGTATTGTTTAGTAGTTACTGATGACTACTCTAGATTTTCTTGGGTAGCTTTTATGGCACACAAGAGTGATACTCCTGGCATCCTCAAGGATCTTCTTACAATGTTGGAAAATCTCTACTCGTTGAAAGTTAAGAGGATCAGAAGCGACAATGGAACTGAATTCAAAAATCGTGTTATGGATGAGTTCTGTACTTCTAAAGGCATTCTTCATGAATACAGTTCTCCTTACACTCCACAACAAAATGGTGTCGCGGAGAGGAAGAATAGGACAATAATTGAAACTGCAAGAACAATGTTGGTAGAGTCGGCGTTTCCTGTTCAGTTCTGGGCAGAGGCTGTGTCGACTGCTTGTTACACATTAAACCGAGTTCTTACTGTTAAGAGACATGGCAAGACTTGTTTCGAACTTCTACAGAAAAGGAAACCTGATCTTTCAATTCTAGAACCTTTTGGTGGTCCATGCACTATGATTGATCCGGATGGAAAGTTTGGAGCGAAAGCTATCGAGGGTTTCTTCCTTGGATATGCTACACCAAATTTTCGTGTTTGGAATTTGACTACCAAAAAGATTGAATTATGGAGTGAAGTAAGGGTTCAGAGATATACAAATCCTGTTAAAGCTCCAGGTGATCCTTGGATGTTCGATTATGATGGGCTTTTCAACTCCTTTGATCTGCCAATCTTTGATGAAGATTCCGCAGCTGCTAGAATGATATTTGATAGTGACAATGCTGCTGAGTCGTCATTAGTCAGACCTGTTGTTGTTAACTCACAAAGTTCTAATTCGTCTAACAACACAGTTCAAAATGAGGAAGTTGAAAATGCTAATGAATACAATGAGTCATCAGAAGAAGATGAAGAAAATCTGGATGCGACTGAAGGCACTAAATCTCCAGTTGTTCCAGTTCAGGGTATTTCTGTTGATACTCCTCATGTGCAAGTCGATGATACTGCTGAAGGAAATGCATCCACTTCTACGCATATTCCAGGTGTAGAGTTGGTTGTTGATCTTAATATTAACAATTTGGGTGTTAATGCTCGTGTTCCTGAAAATCCTGAAATGAGGATACACGATACCCATCCACAGCAGAATATCATAGGAGATGTCCAACAAGGTGTGCAGACACGTAATCAGCTGAGAAACAACCAGAGTGCTGGTTTGTATTCAGCTATTAGAGAATCTGGTCTACAAAACGATTGGTCTTTCGCGTGTTACGTTTCACAAGAAGAACCAAAATCTTGGAAGGAAGCTTTAAAAGATAATTCGTGGGTTGAAGCCATGCAGGACGAACTGCAGCAATTTCAAAAGCTTGGTGTTTGGAAGCTTGTTGAAAAACCGGAGAATTACAAGAAAATTGGAACACGATGGGTTTATAAATGCAAGAAAGACGATCGTGGAGTTGTTATTCGCAACAAAGCGAGACTGGTTGTTCAGGGTTTTCGTCAGATTGAAGGCATTGACTACAATGAAGTTTATGCACCTGTTGCACGTCTGGAAGCTATTAGGATCTTTTTAGCTTATGCTTCTTTCAAAGGATTCAAAGTTTACCAGATGGACGTTAAAAGTGCTTTTCTTCATGGTATTGTTCAAGAAGAGGTGCATGTCGAACAACCTCCAGGTTTTGAAGATCCTATTCACCCCGATCGGGTTTGGTTGCTCAACAAAGCTCTTTATGGTCTACATCAAGCACCTAGGGCTTGGTACGCAACCTTATCAAACTATCTTCTGGAGAATGGATTTAGACGAGGTCTTATTGATTGCACACTCTTTATCAAAGAACAAGATGAAGATCTTCTGCTGGTGCAGGTATATGTTGATGATATAATATTTGGGTCTACTAATGACTCTTTGTGCAGGCAATTCGAACGTGTTATGCAAGAAAAGTT
>JARYGA010030208.1:0-28231 GCA_030545235.1 Helianthus tuberosus
CACACCGAACCCCTCAAAGCCTATTTCTAAGCTATGTAAAGGATATTTATGGTATGTTTAACTTATGGTCATGTTCCGGAATGTCTGTTACAGTTCAAATTGGCATACTTTCGCAGTTTGTCAACTTTAGTCCCTGTTAGCGATTTAACTAGATTTTGCCATACCAAAGCCTTCAAAACTTATATCTAAGTTATGTAAAGGTTATTTAAGGTATGTTAAACCTATTTCACTATTCCGGAGTGTTTGTTGCATTAAACTGGTTATATTTACGCATTTGTGCGCGTATAACCTTCCAGAAAGTGATTTAGAGTTTGAAATCGAACAAGAGTTGATATGTGCACAAGATACACATATTTATACAAATCCAAAGTATGAAATACAATATTTCATTGGTTTGGCATTTGTTTGATGGTCGAAATGACACAGGTGTTACAGTCTCCCCTACTTTAGGAAATTTCGTCCCGAAATTTAGTTTTAGAGGAAACTTGTGGAGACAGCTGTGACGGTTTTTGCCTTCAGACAATTCCATTGAGCCCTTAAGTAAAACTCTGGGCCATGTTAGGATTCTTAGCAAAGATGTCAACCCTCAAATTGAAGTCATTGTAGTAACAAAACATGGAGTTTTGAACTATAGACAGGAGAACAGTTCCCGTGAAGAATTATCATAGGAAACTTGTGTGTGCTTGAAATCAGAATTGGGTAGTGTGAGAATAAATGACATTGGTCAAAGTCCAAGACTTCTCCCGTATCATTACTCTTGCCACTGTTGGTCTTAACACATGACAAAACTTCATGTGGTTCCTATGCGCTGAACTCCATAATTATGTAGGCCTCCATAATTACGTAGTTCCTTGCACAGTCCGCACAGTTTATTTCATAATGCGTATGGGGAAAAATTAAACGAATAATCTCTTGAACTAGACCTCACGAGGGTCTATCTAACTACATAAACACATGATACATTTAACTAGATTGTCGAACCAATCTATTTAACTTAACTACTCAAGAGAATTATTTAACTACTACACCGACGTAGGATGTATTTAACTACTACACCGACGTAGGATGTATTTAACTACTACACCGACGTAGGATATATTTAACTACTACACCGACGTAGGATGTATTTAACTAGATTGTCGAACCAATCTATTTAACTTAGATCGATGTAGGATCTCTTTAACTACTACACCGACGTAGGATGTATTTAACTAGATTGTCGAACCAATCTATTTAACTTAGATCGACGTAGGATCTCTTTAACTACTACACCGACGTAGGATGTATTTAACTAGATTGTCGAACCAATCTATTTAACTTAGATCGACGTAGGATCTCTTTAACTAAATTACCTACGGGGAATATTTAACTACATCGACGTAGGATGTATTTAACTTATCAACACATGTTGCCCTTAAACTTTGGAATAGTACTTTATAATCCAAGGGATTTAACTACAACGTAGAAGTCCATTAAGGATTTAAGGTAGTACCTTTTTGAATATCCTACTATGAATCCTTCATATGAAGATAAGAAAGATTCTATGAGGATTTGGGTAGCGAATATCCAGAGTATACAAAAACACAAAATGCTTAAAAGGAAATACAAGATGCATAAACACATAGTCACATAACCACAAAATTGTTTATCTAGATCTTTACTTTGTTATCTTTGGACACGGATATTTAAAGCACACCAGGAATCCAATCCGTGGATTCCATGCGGCACTTAAATCATTAGAATCTAACTATGAAGATAGGAAGATCTAAATAAGAATTCGGCTTTGTCCTTATTGAATGGTAATGTTCGTATTAAGGCATACGAATAATTCAATTAAGGGCTCCGATTTGAGTGATATTCATCCACAAGGATCTGATTATGAGGATAGAAAGATCCTTTATGGATTTTGAAATTTGTGTAACGAGAGGTGCTTCGACACCTTGCACTAGGCGTGCTTAAGTCGATACACAAAGTAGAAAGTTCATGAGGTTGAGGCGCTAGATATGCCAAGGCGACATATGAAGCAGAACTTGAAGGTTAAGTAGCAACAGGGTTTGCAACTGCTTTGCTTTGAACAGCAAAGCGACACATGTTAACCAAATGTCTCCATCGTCCACCGTGGGTACATTTGTAACATGGTATTTGATTTGAATAATGACGATGGCATTGATTGCACCAAGGAGCAGTTCCCTTATACAGCTTCATCCCTGAGGCGTGTCATGGTGATAGCTAAGTCAACGGTCCTCTGGAGTAAGTCGCCTATTCGCTGGGTAATTGCAGCACCTGGTTCGGACATTGTCGTTGCGATGAAGAAGCATCTTGAAGATAACAAAAGGTATAGGAGGAAACAAGCGAAAGATAGTCAAAAGGAAATGATAAGGCATTTAGATTGTGACCATTTGTTTATTACCAAAGGCAAACAAATGAGACAGTGACTAATCAAAGTAAGCGGGTCAAAAATAATGTATCGCGAAGACATGCTCTCCTATAAGTGAACACTCATCCCAAGAATTCCCAGGTAAGCACAACTGGTCTCGCGTCTGATGAGATGTATACGAAGTGCTTGCCTAGACAGAAAACCCAGAATACAGGCATTCACCCTTCCAGTTTGCACGTGTTCACATTATTAAAAACCCAAAACCTTGACGAGAGTTTTGAAAACTCAAAGGGGTTCAAAACCATATAACAGAGGGTTCAAAACCATATAACAGAGGGTTCAAAACCTTACAATAGAGGGTTCAAAACCTAATAATTAATCATCCTAGAACAGATGATTAGTTTTCAAAGCGGTTTTGAAATTTATGTTCTTGTTGTGGTCGTCGCCTAAGGATAGGTGACGGTATTGTTTTATGACTAAACGCAAGTAAACTCGCGTTAGGGTCCTAGAAAGGTTATAGACTAGGTCAAAGCATTACTAATAACCTAATTCCCTATAACCATTGGCTCTGATACCATCTTTTCTGTCACACCCCGACCACGTGGAACATACAAAACGTGGCGGAAATGTCGGGGAGTGTTGTAACAGAATTAATTGTTTCAAATCCATGGCAATTGAAGTTTCGTTTTATTGATTAAAAGTGTTACAATGTCTTAATAAACAAAGAAATACAACATAATTAACTAGTCTTGCATCTTTTATTGTCACTAAAGCCCAAGTCTGCCTATGTGTATCTTGATCATCTTATGCAACAGTTCCTGAAAAACACATGTGAAAATAGGTACGTCAGCATAAAAATGCCTGTGAGATACATAGGTTTTGTGAAAATAGGTTTCATGACTTATGTTTGAGAAAATGTTTAGTCATGAACCTTGTTATTTGCTTTGTTTTGTAAATCATTTGAAAATCGATAAGATCAGATGATAAGTATAAATAAATGTAAGGTTAAATGAATAACCAAGTAAAATATGTTTGCATAAGATAAGTTGTTTATAAATCAATGTCTTGTGAAAAGTATGTTACTTGTATAAAATGTTCTATGTCTCAAACTGAAATGATTCAAATAACGCTACAATATATAATACCATACAAACACTTATATATAGGAAGTACCAGCGGCGTATCCACCATGCTTGTATCATATTACACACGCATCGTTACTTAATCACTTAATCAAACCAAACCAACCAATGTAAGAAATCTATGTTTAAATCAATTGTCAAATGTATTGGGTAATATGTCAAAGTGTTCATGTCAAGATGTAAATCATATCAAAATGTCTATGTCAAATATCCATGTCAAATGTCTATGTCAAATATCCATGTCAAATGTCTATGTCAAAATGTCATGTATGGCAAGTGAAATGTCTCAACTAAACCATATGCACAAAAACAAAGTATTGAAGTAAAACTTGGTTTAAATCAAAGTTATGTTTTGTGGGAAATACATGATCAAATGTCAATCATGTTAAAATGTCTATGTCGAAATGTCTATGTCAAATGTCTATGTCAAAATGTCATGTAAAACGATGTACTAAGTAATGCACACAATGGCAATACATAGCATGAAATGTAATGAAATCATGTACTATAATGTACTAACGAACATAGCAGTATATGATGTGAAAACAGGAAAGCAGGAAAGTAACAAGTAGGCACATGTGTTCCACCCCAAAACAGTTTGGAAAACAGTAAAAGAGGGGTCTATGTACTCACTTGAGATTGCTCAGTAGTCCTTGAGTAACAACTAAACAATGCTAGAGATCGCGGATATCAAACGACACCTAATATAGGTAACTATGTTAATTAACCGGACCTAGATCGGAAGATCGGGTAGCATTAGGGTTTGTAAACCAAACGAGTGTAGAGACTCGTGTCATTTGGTTTAACAAAGCCTACATACTAAATGAAACCTAACATAATTGTTTACGACCCATTACGACCCGTTTAGGTAGCTTATGCTACTTTAACGCGTCGTTCGCGTGAAACGCGTTCGGACCGCCTAACTAGCCCTATGACAAGTGTTATATGCCTAAACATGTTACATAATCAGTTATGTGACAAAAGTTTAGGTTACATATGCTTAATTACCAATTATACATGAAAAGGGTATTCTGGTAATTTACCTAAGGCATATAAACTACCTATCATACAACTACTTAAACGATGTGACCATAGGGTATAACCTCGGAAGGTTATTCCCTACCTACTATGGTCACCTACTGTGTTTGGTCGGATCCTAATGATCGACCAAATGGGTCGGGTTCGAGGTATAAGCGATTTATTAGATCGCTTACCCTACGACCCTAGACAACGTGGTAATCAGTAGGCATAGTCCCAAGGGACTATAACCAACGTGATTACACTCACGTTGCGAAGTTCAAACGAACTTCGCATTGACCATTACTGGTCAACGCTGAAAGTCAAACAAAGTTTGACTTTCTGACTCGAAAAGCAATAAAATAAGGAAAAGAACGAAAGAATACTTACGAAGGGTCCCCGAATGCTAATCTCGATCCAAGAATCTCAGGTATGAAACAATGGTTTCAACTTAGAGTTCCTAAGATCAAGATTCTAGTGATTTTAGCAATGGGGGGTATGGGGTATTTATAGGAATACCCGAACCGTTAAGATCGTTTCATGGAAAACGTGCCTTAATCCCATCCGTACATGTGTTGCAAAGTTATGGTGTTTAGGTGTTTAAATTCCATCCATACATGTGTTGCAAAGTTATGGTGCCAAAATTCCATCCTTATCCGCTGACTAAGCAAGTTAGAATGTGTGGTTGTGAATTAAACAACGGCTAATACATCGAATCTGGTCCCGAAAGTGCAAAACTGATCCAAATGACGCGACGCATGGATTTTTCTTATGCCGAACACTTTGAGGGTTAACAAATTCGCTAAGAATCCTAACATGACCCAGAGTATTACTTAAGGGTTCAATGGATCTATTAGAAGGCGAAACCGTCACAGCTGTCTTCACAAGTTTCCTCTAGAATTAAATTTCGGGACGAAATTTCCTAAAGTAGGGGAGACTGTAACACCTGTGTCACTTCAACCATCAAACAAATGCCAAACCAATGAAATATTGTATTTCATACTTGGGATTTGTAAAAATATGTGTATCATTTGCACATATCAACTCTTGTTTGATTTTAAGCTTTAAATTGCTTTCTGGAAGGTTATACGCGCTCTGATGAATAAATATAACCAGTTTAATCCAACGAACACTCCGGAATAGTGAAATAGGCTTAACATACCTTAAATAACCTTTACATAACTTAGAAATAAGTTTTGAAGGCTTTGGTATGGCAAAAACAAGTTAATTCGCTTACAGGGACTAAATTTGACAAATTGCGAAAGTATGCCAATTTGAACTGTAACAGACATTCCGGAACATGACCATAAGTTAAACATACCATAAATATCCTTCACATAGCTTAGAAATAGGCTTTGAGGGGTTCGGTATGCTAAAATAAACTTTTGGGTCATTGAGGGACTAAAAGTGTAAAAAAGTGCACAAGTTTGCATTTTCGCGCATAACTTATGTTCTGAATACATCCGGACATCCAAAAATTTATGTAAGCATGACTATATTATGCTTTAGTGTTTGGCTTGCCAAAAATCCATTCGTTTCGTCATTTGGATCGTTTTTCGCGCTTGTGCGCATTCCGTCGTAATTAAGCGAACATAGCGTTCGTACGGCCAAACGAACCAACACCCGGCATATTTTTGAGCATGTTTCATGTCCACAATGTTTAGGCAACATTTTAGGGCCTTAAAGTTGGCTTTACGGGCCTTAGAAGTGTTGGAAATGGCCTTAAACACGTGCAGGGACCAAAACTGTCAATTCTGCAAGAAGTTTGCTGATCAGACAGCTAGGCGGCCCGCCTCAGTTTCTTAACGTTCTTAGGCGGCCCGCGTCAGACTCCCAGAACAGATCAGAACGAACAGTCAGCGTGTACCAGCTGTTTTAACCACAACCACACACTTGCAACTTGCATATTCAGCTGATAAACATCATTTTTTGGCACCACAACTTTCCGACACTTGTACGGTTTCGATTAAGGCACGATATTCGACAAACGATCTTAACGGTGGACCGAATACTATAAATACCCCACCCCCCATTGCTTAAAAATCACTAGAATTCTGATTTGAGGAGCTCTAAGTTGAAACCATTGTTTCATACCTGAGATTCTTGAATTGGGATTAGCATTCGGGGACCCTGGGTAAGTATTCTTTCGTTCTTTTCCTTATTTTACTGCTTTTCGAGTCCGAAAGTCAAACTTTGTTTGACTTTCAGCGTTGACCAGTAATGGTCAATGCGAAGTTCGTTTGAACTTCGCAACGTGAGTGTAATCACGTTGGTCATAGTCCCTTGGGACTATGCCCACTGATTACCACGTTGTCTAGGGTCGTAGGGTAAGCGATCTAATGAATCGCTTATACCTCGAACCCGACCCATTTGGTCGATCATTAGGATCCGACCAAACACATTAGGTGACCATAGTAGGTAGGGAATAACCTTCCGAGGTTATACCCTATGGTCACATCGTTTGAGTAGTTGTATGATAGGTAGTTTATATGCCTTAGTTAAATTACCAGAATACCCTTTTCATGTATAATTGGTAATTAAGCATATGTAACCTAAACTTTTGTCACATAACTGATTATGTAACATGTTTAGGCATATAACACTTGTCATAGGACTAGTTAGACGGTCCGAACGCGTTTCACGCGCACGACGTGTTAAAGTAGCATAAGCTACCTTAATAGGTCGCGATGGGTCGAAAGCACTTAGGTTAGGTTTCATTTAGTATGTAGGCTTTGTTAAACCATATGAGACGAGTCTCTATACTCGTTTGGTTTACGAACCCTCATTCTATCTAAATCCTCCGATTTAGGTCCGGTTTATTAATGTAGTTACCTATATTAGGTGCCGTTTGATATTCCGAGATCTCTAGCATTACTTGGTGGTTATCTTTAGACATCTGAGCAATCTCAGGCGAGTACATTATTCCCCTCTTTTACTGTTTTCAAACTATTTTGGGGTGAAGCATGTGTACCTATCTGTTACTTTCATGTTTTCCAAAAGTATAATTGATTATACATGTTATTACTTATCATTTGACAAACTGAATGATTAATTATAGTTTAAACATTGATTTCTCAAAGAACATAAAATAAATTGTTGAATTGTACTTATTTTATGTTCACCAGACCGATTGTTAGTATGATATAGCGCTATAGGATTTGACACCCCATTCCTGTTGTCATGGAATGTCTGAAACCAATTTGTTGCTCCATCCAAATAGGGATTTCCTTTGTGGTATTCCTATAGTCTCAAAGGTGTATTTTGATGCACTAGGTCTGAATGAATTCTTAAATCACACTATCAAAGTATAGTTGAATATACTCTCATGTGTGGTATTGTACAAAACCAACATATATTTATGAAACCAAAACATAGTTTAATATGTTATTTATCGCATCTAAAGCATATTTTGATATGTTATATATGAAACCAAAAACATAGTTTAATATGTTACTTACAAATCCAAAGTATACTTTTAATATGCTACTATAAGGTTATTTGTTTAATCTTACATTTATTTATACAAATCACATTGAATACATATTACATGATTTACATTAGACATGAACATTTTACATCTTGATGGTTTGGTTTGAATAAGTGATTAAGTAACGATGCGTGTGTAATATGATACAAGCATGGTGGATACGCCGCTGGTACTTCCTATATATAAGTGTTTGTATGGTATTACATATATCGCAGCGTTATTTGAATCATTTCAGTTTGATACATATAAACATTTTATACAAATAACATACTTTTCACAAGACATTTATTTACAAACAACTTATCTTATACAAACTCATAATACATGGATATTCATTTAATCATGCATTTTTTTTCTTATTATACATCTCATCTGAACTCATTTATTGTTTTTCAAATAATTTACTAAAACAAATGTTTTTGGGTTAAGAGTCATGGCTACGAGGTTTACAAATTATAACCCGCTTGATTTGAGTTGGTTAATTAAGTTGCAATATTGTACTCTTTTCAAAACAAGGTTTTTAAATAAAGTATTGCAACGTCTAAACTAGCCATGATTTCGACACTCCTACAAAACCAATGTATTCGCCAGCATTTCTTTGCTGACCTCGTTTTTACATATGTTTCAGGTACTGCTTTGCAATGATTGTTGATACATGCTACATTTAGGATGGACTCGTGCCTTAGCGACTTAAAACGAGACAATAACTAGTTAACTTATGTTATGTACCCTTTGTTTCTTGTTTAAACGTTGTAAACTCTCATAATTGATCTATAAAACGAAACTTCAATTGCCATGGATTTGAAACAATTAATTCTGTTACAACACTCCCCGACATTTCCGCCACGTTTTGTATGTTCCACGTGGTCGGGGTGTGACATTGTTGTTATTATTATTTTTGTTATTATTATTATTATTATTTTTGTTATTATTATTATTATTATTATTATTATTATTATAAGTTGTTGCAAATGTTGGAGGAAGATCTTTTAGAACTGAAGTTTAGATTGTTTGAGGGATCTGACGTTGGTCCATTTCGATACTCTTTGGCTTCCATGGTTGCGATGCTTAAGGAGAGAATTGTTACAAAGTCGCCTAAAGGGATGAATTGCATCATTTTTTTTGTAAATTTGATTATTCATTTTGCTGTATAGTTAACATCTGTTTGATTTGAAGATACACACCATTATGCGGCTCTTTTAGTACTTAGTTTAGACGTACTGTGATTTCTTTATCTTATCTTGATTCTTGATTATTTATTTTTAACTTTTGATGGGAGTTGGTTAGAACAATTGTGTTACAAAAGTCAATCATGCATCCATTTTATTGGAAATTAGGAAGTTTGTACTATTGAGATTAAAGGTGAACAATATATGTGGCAATTTTGTTTAATACATTAACTTTATATGTATAATAATAATTATAAAATTATTAAGAATATAAGCAATTTTCTTCACTCCGTCAGATATGATTTATAATAAAAAGTTTAAACATAAATAATTTCTTGAAAAATTTGCTCCGTTTTACAATATATGCTTCAAATATTAACGTATAAACATAGTAGGCTCTAATCACAGTTGTGCATGTAAAATTGATATTTAATCATAAATATAAAATGTATAAATACGGTAAGTATTTATTTGTTATAATTTTTTTATTCATTTTAAATTTTATTATACAACCCCGTGTACTACATGGGTTTTAACCTAGTTATTATATATATAATTTACCAATTTGTTAACTAAAGTAATTCTAAAATCATATGTTAATGAGTCACAACCCAACCGTTAACTGCCAAATGTCTTTTGGCTTTTTTTCACATGATGCACTGGCAATCAAGCACAAGGTACAAGTCATGCTGCATTTTTTTGGAATCATCGCCGAATGAGGAGACTTTCTATGGAGTTGAGAGATTCAAAACAACTCAAGTGTGGAGGCTTTTTGTGGAGGTCCATGTGGAGTCGGCAAGGGCTTCGCGATGGTGGATTGGGTTAACAACAACCACAATCGAGGATTATAGGTTTTGAGACCAACAAGGGGATTGATTGGTGAAATAACAGTTGCATATCGCGGCGACGAAAATGGAATCGGTGACCGGCGAGGGAGGTCGTCTAGGAGGTGCCGGTCAGATCTGGTAGCAATAGGTGAAGACGAGCGGTGTGGTGGTGCAATTTGGAAGATTTAGCGATGACGATGGTAGGTCTGGCCGATTGATGGCCAAGTCGGACATGGCTTCCTTAAGAGAGGAGCGTGTGTGTGTTTGGCTGTGTGTGTGCGCGTGTGAAAGAGAGAAAGATGAGTGTATGTTATGAGTTGTCCTCCTTTTTTGCTAGTTATTGAATTTTGGTTGTTGTTACCAATAAAATAATTTTTTGATTAATTTAAACTTTTTGGTTGTTGTTACCAATAAAATAATTGTTGATTAATTTAAACTTTCAGGGAGAGGAAAAATAAGGGAATTAATAATCCCACATGGTAATATCTTATTCTCAGATGTGTATACGGGCCGTATAAGGTTAAAAAAATATTTTGGAAAAAGGTCCACACTCGGTTTGGTAATTGCAGACCTAGGTTCTACACGTTTTAGATTCAATTCAATTGCAAAAGTGATTAACGGAATTAGTGTCACGTGGCTTAGGTGCCAAGAGCTATCAACGTCGTAGACGACGGACCGTAATGCACTTCGTTACCAAGAACATGTAATTCAATTCAAATACATGACAATTATTAAAGGTTTCAAAATCAAAATACAACTTGTCACGAATCAAATCTCAAAACAATGTTTAAACCCTAAAATCTTACAAAAACCTACATCGAGGTGAAACCCGAGATGATTAGCCACTCATGGTAGACGGAACTTGATCACCGAATGATTGAGACTTGAGCACGAACATCTTGAAGCTTCGAAAGTGATGGAGATGGTGGTTAGGGTTAGGGTTTGGGATGGATGATGGTGATGGTGAATGGATTGAAGGAGGTGATAGTGAATTAGGGTTAATATGGATTGATGGAGGATGATCGTGGATCGATTGGATGAATGGGAATGATTCGGGATGAAGGTTGGGGTGTTCTTAGCTCCAAGGTGGTGTTTCAAACTCAAAAACTTCGTAACTCCCTAAAGAAACCCCAAAAATTGAGTTATAAGTTGTTCCAATCACCAAACAAACAAGATTTCGCGTCGGGCACCAGGGGAGGGCGTCGCTGATGGTCCCCAAAAAAGCAGTTGTTCCCGACGTCCTATTCCACTGTCTACGCACGTTTCTAGCCGACGGGATCACCCAGATGGCGTCGCCGACGACCAAAGAGGGTGTCGCGGACGACCCCTCTAAGTCTTGGTTTCCGTTTAGTCCGTTTCTCACTCCTGGTTGACCCGTTTTCCATCCCGATGCTCCGTATAGCTCCTTAAACTCTGTTAGACCTGCAAAACATAATTTCAATCAAAAGTAGGCTATTCGAAACTAAATGGTGTGTGCGAAGCGTGATATATTTTTATTGATATTTTAAGCCCATTTTACGCATTAGTCAAGTTTTAAATTTATAAAACACGATATTCTACTAACACTATACACACATTTGGGCAAGTGCACCCATCGTGAGCATAGTATAGCATTGGTAAGATACCGAGGTCATCCAAAGTCACAAGAGCTTTTAGTATCGGTTTATCCTCAACGTCTAATCAATCTAATTTTTTTTGAGAAAAGGTTTAAACATGAAAAATAAAACTAAAAATGCAGAAATAAAAATAAAATAAAAACAGATAGACAAGATGAATCACTTGGATCCGACTCGCCTTTTAAGTATCCTTTGATGATTTTTGCACTTTCGTACTTTTTAAGAGATTATCTTAGTTATAGTAGTAGGCCCCTCTTTTGAAGGTGACGTTACCCTCAACCCAGTGGTTTGAGTCAGCAAGGATACAATCCCAAAGGGTCGGAATATTGAAAGATAATTAATTAAGTTATTAATGCAAAAAGTGGTAGGCCCCTCTTTTGAAGGTGACATTACCCTCGGCTAAGTGGTTTGAGTCAGCAGAGATACAATCCCAAGTAGCCGGTTTAATGTATTAATAGTAGTTTACATATGAGGGGATCAAGCCATTCGCACCCCCGCCATCCAATACCAGTGGGTATTGAAGGAGGTCCTAGAAAGCTTGACCCAGGTGCTTGCAGGATCTATACACAGAACAAGGCAAGAACCTTACTAAACCATTCCCTTAACCCCCGACCAGGTAGCCAACATACCTCTATATACACCGTAGAGATATGAATGGTGTAAATCTTTTACTTTATATAGACAGTAAAGTAATACCAAGACACCACAGACAAATGATAAAGAAAATTCACCTTCAACATAAGAAACTAGTTATTAAAGTCATTAATACAAAACCAAATAAAAAGTGCCGAAAGATTAAAAATCAAAATTAATACATAAAAGACTTGTCTTCACCAAGTGATGTAGGAGACTTAGCTAAACATGGCCTTTGATTGACAAGAACTCTTACTATCAATCTTGGATCCCGAGACTACTACACACTCTAAAGGTGGATGATGGATGATGGTGGTGGGTGTTGGTGGTGTAGCGGTGGTGGAGTGGTGGCAAAGTGAGAGAGTAGTGGTTTGCCAAGGGATGCCTTTGAAGTGAGCCAAGCACCCCTATTTATAGCCTGAACAGATGCCTGGCCATGGCCCCGTGTCCAGCGGACACGCCCCCGTGACCATCTCTTTCTCTTCCTTCATTAATTGCATTTGTCAGCATAGGGCTCCACACGGCCCGTGTTCACTGGGCACGACCCCATGGGCCGAAGCGTATCTGTACTACTCAGATTTTGCAAGATTCTGAGTATCTTAGCGTTGACCACACCCCATGCTGAGCTGGGCACACCCCCGTGGTGGGCGTAGAAGCTTCCACAGCTTTGTCCTTTCTACAGACACCTGACCACACCCCCGTGTCCTGTGGGCACGGGCCATGGTCAGTCTTTTGTTTCTTGTTTTTGCTTTTGCTTTTGCTTTTGGGGATGCTGCCGAGTGGTTGGGCATGTCACGTTTATTCCTTTTCTTTGTATTTACGTTGGATTTTACTGTATATTTGTTCCTTTTGCTCGTTTAAGCTCATTTGGTCCTGTAAATTTAGAAGGAAGACAAAAACACACTTTTTCCAACATTAATACTAAAAAAGGGTTAGTTTTATGCCTCATTTGATGTAATTTATATGGTGCATTTTGCACACATCAAATACCCCCACACTTGAATCTTTGATTGTCCTCAAGAAAAACTCTTTAATATGTGGCTCACCCAAATGGAATGGGTAGAAGAGAAGTTTTGGGCTTGTCTTGAGTGTCGGGAATCCAAGATCTTTATTGGGTTTTATTTTTATACTATTTACATTCCTATTCGTTATGATTTATTTAGAACATTTCATAAGAGAAATTACTTATTTGGGCATAACATGCCATTTTAAAATTCTATTTATATACAAGTTCATATACCTCACGGGAGATCACTCAACACACGGCCGAAGATGTATTTTTGTGAAACACTCGAGACTGGCATGGAACTTACTTCTACCATATGCTTGCCAAGCAATCAATTCTCCTCATTTTTAACTATGAACCTTCGTAAATATCAAGAGGACTTGGAAAAGGGTTAGGTTTGGGCTAAGGGTAGGTGGTTTTGGTTAGTGGTTAGTAAAAAGGGCTAAAAGCATAAAAAGCGTCGGTCGTCGTAAAACTTTTTGTTTTTGTGACTTTTATTCAAACTAAGCATCTTCAAACAAAGTTTCTTTGAGGAATTTGTTTGTTTATTGCTAGACTTTCATTTTTTTTATAAAGAAACGTCACAAGAAAACCTTGCTTTCTACTAAAATAAGGGGTTGAAAAGAAAAAAGGGTTTTGGTGGGTAAAGGGTGTTTGTTTTGTGGGTTTAGAATTGAAAAGTTTTAGGCTCAAAGGGGTTAACTAGGAGGATTTTGGGTAGGTGATAAAGAAAATGAAAAATAATGGTGTTGAAAGGAAAATAGGTTAGTCCTAATGCATCCATCATTTACTTACTTGGGTTTAAGTTGGTAAGGATCGGGAATGTATCGTCGTGGCAAGTTCTAGAGTCGTAAGAACCAGACGGCTATTCACACAAGAAACGAAAAATGAGCATTTAGCTTAAAGATATATGCTTGTATGCTCAATAAAGGCTCAAAACTCACTTGTTGTGGGAATGGGTTTATAATGTGATCAAGTATATATAATCAAATTTTAATTAGATTTGTCATGCCTTTTCATAATTTTCTTATGTTGGTTCTTTTTATCACGACGCTATCGGTTGTAAATTTGTAAAAATATAACCTTTTTAGAACTTGTTATTCCCAAATTAAACCAAGACAAGTAAAAAAAATGAAAATTTTTGAAAAAAATTGGGGTGATTAGCGGTTCCAATAGAGTTTTGTGTAAGGCTTGTTATTAGGACTTGCAAAATTCAAGGTTTTAGCATCCCCCCACGCTTAAATTACACATTGTCCTCAATGTGTCCCAAAAATAGGTTTTTAGGTTGATGAAATGTGTAAAAAGGTGTTGAAAAACAAAATTTGTGTTACTGGGCGTCTGGCCACGGCCCCGTGTTACTCCGGGCACGACCCCGTGGTCAGATTATCAGTACCAAAATTTAACAGAAGGCTGGGCACGGGGCGTGTTGGGCTGAGCAAGGCCCCATGCTGAACTTGCTGTAATGCTGGAAAATTATCGGGAGGCTCTGTTTTTGTGCATGGGGTGTGGTTTTAACGTTCCCTTGGTAACCTCCACCTTTTCGAGTGTGTTTTATTCCTGAAAAGTAAAGCTAAACTAGAAAATGTAAAAGTTACACTAAACTAAAAACTACAGATAGTTCTACGGAATGCCTCCGAGGTACGCCACGTTTATATGGGTCCTTGGCTAGACCCAAAGTCAGTAATATGTTACCCGAGTGGGATGTCTCGCATCCCGTGTTGCATCGTCGGAGAACGACATCCAGGCTTGAGTCTATGACATCCATGTAGTTGACCGGGTCGTCTTCTACTCTTTTCCCAACCCCGAATTTCATCTCTTTGTCCCCGACTCTCAATGTTAGTTTCCCATCACTCATATCCACCACTGCGTGAGCGGTGGCAAGGAATGGTCTTCCTAGAATGAGCGGTACTTCGGTGTCTTCCTCCAAGTCGAGTATGACAAAGTCGGCCGAGAAGACAAAGTCTCCGACTTTTACCAATAGATTTTTGGCGACACCTTGTGGGTATTTGATAGACCTATCGGCTAGTTGTATGCTCATCTTTGTGGGGCTTGTTTTACCTAGTCCGAGCCGGTTAAACATTGACGCGGGCATGAGGTTGATGCTAGCCCCAAGGTCGGCTAGTGCGTTTCGTACAGGAGATCCCCCAATGGAATAAGGGATGGTGAAGCTTCCGGGTCGATTTTCTTTTGAGGGAGTTTGTTGAGTAGCACGGCGGAGCGTTCTTCACTTAAATTGACTAATTGCAATGTTTCAATCGTCCTTTTGTGAGTAAGGAAGTCTCTCATAAATTTTGAATATTTTGGCATTTGAGTGAGGACTTCCACAAATTGAAGATTGATATGCAATTGCTTTAGTAAGTTTATGAATTTTGTGAATTGCTCGTCGGTCTTTTGGCGAAGTAACCGACCGGGGTAGGGTACTAAGGGATTCTTAGTTGGTTCGGGATTTGGCGGAGGTGGTGTTTTCTTATCGGTTGGAGGTGAGGTCGTGGTTTGACTGGGTGGACTCTTTTCGGATGGGGGTAGTGGGGCCTCCTCGGGACCTACTGTCCGGTTTCTTAGTGTTATAAGATGTACTTGCGCCTTTGGTTTGGTTTCGGTATTGCTAGGTAGTCCGTCTTGCGGTCTCTCGGAGAAATTTTGGGCTACTTGATTTAGTTATTTTTCAATGTTTTGTATACGAGCTTGTTGATTTCTAAAGTTTGATTCCATTTGTAGGAATCGATCCGAGTTCTTTTTTCGGTTTCGGAGACGAGGCGTGAAATAGTGTCTTCAAGCCTCTCTCGTCCCCCTTGTTGAGAGAAATTTTGTGACTCATTTCTTGGTTGTTGTTGAAAGTTTGTTCGTTGGTTTTGGTTTTGTTGGTTACTACTATTGTCGGGTTCCCTCCTACCAAGGTTAGGGTGGTTACGCCATCCTTGGTTGTAAGTGCCCGTTGGGGGACCCGACGGCCTAGGTCTATTATTAATGTAGTTTACCATTTCTGTTTGATTATCCATTTCTTTCATACAACTCCAATTTTCATGTGGCCTACCACACCCTTCGCAAGCCATAACCAATGTCGTTTTTGCCATTTCTAACTTTTTGATTTTTGAAGATAGGGCCTCGATTTGGGCTTGTAAAGATGTGCTTTCATCCACTTTGTGGGCAACCGGGGCAATAGATTTTGTGCCTCGGGGTGTGTCCCATTGAAAGTTGTTTTGAGAAATTTCCTCAATTTGATTATAAATTTCATTTGGGTGACGATTACCTAGGAGTCCCCCGGAGCTAGAGTCGAGTGTTTGTCTTGTGTGTGGCAACAACCCATTATAGAAAGTTGATACTTGTTGCCTCATTGCGAGACCATGATAAGGACATTTCCTCAATAGCTCCTTGAATATTTCCCAAGTTTCATATAAGGATTCCCCGTCCTCTTGTGAATATGTATTGATTTCAGTCATTAATTTAGCGGTTTTAGAGGGCGGGACTGTAACAACCCGCATTTTGGAAAGTCAAAGTACAAGTCAAAGTCAAAGTCAAAGGAAGAAAAGATTGCTAAGTGCGATCTGTCGCTCTTTGCTTAGTTACTGATCTGTGCTTCTTGACTTGTAATCGAATCCTATTATTTGTTTGCTTTAGTTGTATTATGTGGAGTAGCTATTAACAAATCGAGGTTTGATCGCTGTTTAATCGCTAATCGACTTATCGTTAATCGCATCGCTATCGCATTCGCAACTCGAATTATGTGTTCTGGGTATTGTTTTGTGTGCCATTATGTGTTACTTGTGCATGTTATGTTTATGTTGAGGTGGTTTATCGCAAAACGCAATCGCAATTCTATCGCAACGCAACCCAATCGCAAAGGCTAAACGTAAGTTATTTATAGTGATTGTATGTTAGATATAGTAGTTAGGTTATTTTTGTAACTAATGGGTAATACTATCACATCGCTCACTCGAAACACATCGCAATGCTCAACACGTAAAACGAAACATCGAAACGAAACGCGACGGAGCCACTCGATCGAATGACTATTGACCATCCGAACGGACGACCATCCGATTGAAGTGCCATCCGATCCGTTCCATATGCCACTTTCCTCTTTTGGCAACCTATAAATACCCCCTGTCACATCACCAAAGTGATGTGACAGCTCTCTCCCGTTCGACCAGCGTTCCAGCCCACTTTTCTCTCGATTTCTCGCGATTCTTGTAAGTTTTCCACTCAAATCTTGTACTTCTATGATCTACACGTACTTCTTCATCATTTTCACCTTTGAATCTTAACTTTTAACCATGAAATCAACAGATTTGAGGTGTTCTAGGATGATGTCATCATGGGGTTCTTATGAACTTCATGTTTTGGCCTCATTCCACCAAGAACCACTAAGATCTACATGATTTCCACATGTTTTAACACTATTTTCATCTAGATCTAAACATTTTCAAGGTTAAAAGGATTGAAAGATGGTTTCTAAACTTTCTTTCAACTCTTTTACACTCAATGCACTCAAAACCGATAGAATCAGAGCTAGTCCAGGCCTTCTACTCGTTTCTAGTGAAGTGTCGGGTCGAGATCTGATTCCTATCAACGAGGCAACCAATTTCAGTTGAACATGAAAATCCATCACGAACAGTTAACGGATCGGATTGGGGTGATTCCCGTTCGATCGGATAACCTGGGACTGATGGGGTTCCTGTTGTTCATTACGTTGTCATGCCGCCTCAATAAAACCACAAAACTTTCAAAATATCCAAGTTTCAAACGATCAGGTTGTTGGACGGATTGCTGTCCGACCGGATTGCCATCCGATCGAACGACAATCCGATCGGATTGCACTTGGACTTCAACTCTTAAACTTTTTGCAATTTTCAAAGATCATTAGTTTCTAACGGATTGCCATCCGATCGGAAGACCATACGATCGAATGACAATCCTGTTGTGAACTTGTTCTCACAAAGTGTCCTGCCGATCGGATCGTCATCCGATCGAGCGACCGTTCGATCGAACGACCTGAAAGGTAGAGATACTTCTCTGTTTTCAAAATGCTATAACGAAAAATTCAAGGTCACATCATACACAAACACATCCATCCCAAACGAGTGTCAATCTGACCGAATGGCCATCTGAACGGATCGACATCCGATCGCATGACCATCCGTTCGGATTGCCATCCGATCAGATGACCATTCGTCACTTTGTTCACTTGCACCGTTTAACGCGCGTTCTTCGCTTATGCTATCGTTAACTGTTCAGGCTAATCCCTCAGCGCTCCCTTCAATCCAAGAGAGTGTTTATTTACTAAACACAATCTGTGAGTATACTCGATCCCCTTTTGCTTTACGCACTTTTGGGTGTTACATACGTTACTTATTCTAAATCACATCGATCACACAACGTAAACACTTTATACGCTGACCGTTACTGCATGTTATACGTGTTACTCGATGAATGCATGTATGTTATGTTAACACAGTGATTGTTGCCTGACGCCTTAGCAACGATAGTACTATAGTTTGGACTAAGCACCTGTCGTGGACAGGGGTTGTTAAGGTTATTTCTTCACGTATCGCAGTGGTGATATCTGTTGCGCATTCTACACCTCGCAATCATGTCTGTGCATATTTCATTGTCGAAAACCTACTAGCTTCACATTATAAATGTCACATTCTGGTTATGCGTAAACGCTTTCAAACTCTATTATTACTATTAAACTTGTATGCTCACCTTTACACTATGTGTATTAACCTCTATTTTAACGTATATGACAGGTGTTTGAGATGCTAGGATGCTTGCTTTTGCTGGAATCAAGTAGGATGAGTCTAGAAACAAACAAACAATTTAAATCTGAGTCGTCGGAACATCTATTTGTCTATGAGATATCCATGTCTATAATAATTGATTTGATTGATGGATTAGGGTATGGGACATAATATTATCTATCCGGTAAATTAGTTGTTATGGATTTCTCTTGGACAATCTGTTTCGCTCAGTTCTGCGCCCCGATGTTTCCATCATCGGTTGGGGTGTGACAGGGAAATACTTATATAGAAACTTTTGGGCAAGTTCATGCCAAGTGTTTACTGAACCACTTGGGAGGGTGTTAAGCCAAGCCTTTGCTCAGTCTTTTAGTGAGAATGGGAACATTCGGAGGCGGATGGCATTGTTTGATGCTCTGTTGATCCGGAAAGTATCACATATTTCCAAAAAGTTGGTAATATGTAAATGGGGATCTTCATCAGCTAAGCCATGGAATGTTGCAGAAATTTGGAGCATTTGAATCAAATGCGGCCAAAGTTCGAAGTTGTTGACATCGACATTCGGTGCATTGATAGCGGCTCCGAGATTACCTACTGTGGGTCGTAGGTAATCCATAAGGGTGCGCTGATCCGCCATTGGAGGTTGGTCCCCCAAAGCGTTCTCTTGATTTTAGCTTTTAGTCTCTTTCTTAGAAAGCGTTTGGGTTCGTCTAGAGGTTCTTTTATGACTTTACTAGAATAGGAACTCATGCACAGCGTAGAAAGTTCATGTGCTGCGCCTGGGTTCCAAGTCCCGCGATAAAACAAAAAGAACGTTGGTCAGAAGTCTCACCACGGCCCCGTGGTCGTTGTTGCAGTGATTGTTTTCTGGATCCCAGTTACTGTGGAGTTCAGCACGGCCCCGTGGTGCACCGCCACAACCCCGAGGTCACTCTTCTGTAACTCAGAAAACAAAAAAATGTCAGTAAGGTTGCTGGGCACGGCCCCGTGTCCGACCAGGCACCACCCGTGCTGAAGTCTGCAGATGCTGAAAACTTAAGAAAAATCCCAAAAAAATAGAAAAATAAGAAAAAATAATTAGGCCGTTGATTCCTAACTTTCTTAAAATGCTTGTGTCCCCGGCAACGGCGCCAAAAACTTGGTGTGTGCGAAGCGTGATATATTTTTTTCGATATTTTAAGCCCATTTTACGCATTAGTCAAGTTTTAAATTTATAAAATACGAAATTCTACTAACACTAAACACACACTTGGGCAAGTGCACCCATCGTGAGCATAGTATAGCGTTGGTAAGATACCGAGGTCGTCTAAGGACACAAGAGCTTTTAGTACCGGTTTATCCTCAAAGTCTAATCAATCTAATTTTTTTTGAGAAAAGGTTTAAACATGAAAAATAAAATAGAAAATGCAGAAATAAAAATAAAATAAAAACAGATAGAAAAGATGAATCACTTGGATCTGAATCGCCTTTTAAGAATCCCTTGATGATTTTTGCACTTTCGTACTTTTTAAGAGATTATCTTAGTTATAGTAGTAGGCCCCTCTTTTGAAGGTGACGTTACCCTCAACCTAGTGGTTTGAGTCACCAAGGATACAATCCCAAAGGGTCGGAATATTGAAAGATAATTAATTAAGTTATTAATGCGAAAAGTGGTAGGCCCCTCTTTTGAAGGTGACGTTACCATCGGCCAATTGCTTTGAGTCAGCAGGGATAAAATCCCAAGTAGCCGGTTTAATGTATTAATAGTAGTTTACATATGAGGGGATCAAGCCATTCGCACCCCCGCCATCCAATACCAGTGGATATTGAAGGAGGTCCTAGTAAGCTTGACCTAGGTCCTTGCAGGATCTATACATTGAACAAGGCAAGAACCTTATTAAACCATTCCCTTAACCCCCGACCAGGTAGCCAACATACCTCTATATAGACCGTAGAGATATGAATGGTGTAAATCTTTTACTTTATATAGACAGTAAGTAATGCCAAGACACCACCTACAAATGATAAAGAAAATTCACCTTCAACATAAGAACTAGTTATTAAAATCATTAATGCAAAACCAAATAAAAAGTGCCGAAAGATTAAAAATCAAAAGTAATACATAAAAGACTTGTCTTCACCAAGTGATGTAAGAGACTTAGCCAAACATGGCCTTTGATTGACAAGAACTCTTATTATCAATCTTGGATCCCGAGACTACTACACACTCTAAAGGTGGATGATGGATGATGGTGGTGGGTGTTGGTGGTGTAGTGGTGGTGGAGTGGTGGCAAAGTGAGAGAGTAGTGGTTTGCCAAGGGATGCCTTTGAAGTGTGCCAATCACCCCTATTTATAGCCTGAACAGAAGCCCGGCCACTTCCCCGTATATAGCGGACACGCCCCCGTGGCAATCTTTTTCTCTTCCTTCATTAATTGCATTTGTCAGCATAGGGCTCCACACGGCGCGTGTTCGCTGGGCATGTCCCTGTGTGTTGGTGCACTAAATGTCTGTTGATTACGTCATAATCAAGTCTTGTGTCTAGATTGTTTGAATGTACACACAACAGGGTCTTAATTAGGGTTTGTACTTGTTTTACTTGAAGATTTCGCTTGAAATCAGTTCAAGCGAAATCAACATCATGAAATTTAGCTTGAAACAAGTTCAAGCGAAATCAACAAGTGATGATTTCGCTTGAAACCAACTCAAGCGAAATCAACATGGTCATAAATAGGGTTGTGTGGTTCATTTGTGTGAAGATCTGGATCATTGCTTGTGGAACGAAACTCTGTCAAATTGTAATCAGAAAGCAATAAAAGAGAAGAAATTAAAGAGAATAGCTGTTGTTACTTTGCGTATACTGATTCCGCCTTTATATTTGAAGATGAACTGCCTTGACTGACTTTTCGAGGTCGTAGAACGGTCCAACAAGTGGTATCAGAGCTCAGGACGAGGAGTTCATACCATTACAGCTTGATTCTATCGGATTTTCTTCTTTCTACTCATTTCTTTTTATATTTTTCTGATCTGAACGAGTTCCAACGGTCGAAATAGTCTGATTTTCGAGTATATCGTGTAAAACAGAGTTTTAACAAAGCCTACAAAGATTCGGACTAAAATTCAGATTAAAACATGTTAAAAATGACCTAAAACTGATTTTCGCTTGAAAGTGTTCGAAGGATATAGGTTGATTTCGCTTGAAATCAGACAATTTGACTTGAAATCAGACAATTTCGCTTGAAACTATTGAAGCGAAATTGAGTTTGTTAGGTTTCGCTTGAATCTGCTGGTCTTGATTCAAGGATTTCGCTTGAAACAAGTTGAAGCGAAATAGTTAGGTTGGATTTCGCTTGAATCTGATTTGTTCTTTGTTTTCGCTTAAAACAGATTGAAGCGAAATTGTTATATCAGATTTCGCTTGAAACATAGCTTGGATCAGATTTCGCTTGAACAGTTATATAGTGCTGATTTCGCTTGAAGCTGTTTATACTTCAAGGATTTCACGTCAACCGGGTGTCAGTCTATTTTCAAATTGCTTAATATTGTTTGTTCTGATTGTGTTTGTTTTGTTCATCTCTAGGTAATTTGAAGATGTCAAGCAACGGTGAAGAGTTCTACAATACTTTCTACAACGCGTTCACTTCCGAATCGTCAGATAGAAGATCTGAGATGAAAGAATATTCAAGAGAGATTTCGGAGAATTTGAAGTTTGAGAACATGTACGGAAGTCAACAGAAGCCACCAAAGCTAATGAAAGTGGAAGATTATCACTGGTGGAAAAACAGATTTGAGGGTTGGGTAAAAGCTTTCGCTACTGAAAGCTGGTTAAAACTGACACATGAATATGTTGCACCAGTAAAAGAGGGAGGAGGGTTAATAGATGCAAAAGATTTTACAGAAAAAGATATAAAAAATGTTGTGGCTGAACATAGAATGATAACATTGATCAAACAGTCAGTAAGAGAGGATATTATTTCATTGCTTGAACAAGAAAAGACTTCAAAGAGTTTGTGGGAAGTGTTAGAGAGAAAATGTGTAGGAAGTAATGAAATTGTTAAAAACAAAAAGAAATTGTTGCGTAAAGAGTTTGATTTATTCAATTGTATGAAAAATGAGTCTGTTTGTAAAATGATTGAGAGATTCGGACATCTAAAAATGGAGCTGATCAGACACAAAATCTTACCTTCTGAAGAAGAGCTGGTGGATAAATTGCTTGATTCATTGCCAAATGATCAAGAGTGGCAATACTTCGCTCTAATGTTGAAAAATACAATCAAGCCTGAAGATTTAAAAGTGGATTTGCTGATTGAAAGGCTTGAAAGTCATGAGTTGGAGATAAAAAGATCTAAAGTCAACAATCCAGCTTATCAGCAAAATGTGGAACTTTACTACTGAGGAAATACACCACAGGCTGGGTCTCCAAGAACAGCATTTTCTGCAGAAAGTTCAAGTTTAGTGAACAATGAAAGTCTTCACAGAGGTTTTCATAGTGGATCTTCTTCAAACACTTCAAGTCAATCTGTTTCTAAGAATTTGTTTCAGTGTAATATCGCAGTGGATCTGAAGAATGGGCAGAATTTCAGCGAAGAATCGGCAAAACAACAGATGGTTTTCTTGGCATCTGTACTTGAATCGTATGAAAGCCTCGTTGCAGGGAAGATTGGCAATACCAATTTGACGAAAGAAGATTATGATCAATTAGACCCCGAGGAGATGGAACTAATGGATATCAGATGGTGCATGGCCAGTGCAGTTCGTCGGGCACAGCGGTTCATGGAGATCACGGGGAGAAAGTCAATTGGTGGATCATCTACCAAATTGGGATTTGATAAATCTAAGGTGACATGCTTCAAATGCAAACAAAGAGGTCACTTTAAGCGTGAGTGCAGAAATGCGTATGCTGATGATGATTCTGCAAACCCGTTCAACGAAGATTATTACAAGAAAGCGATTTACCATCAGAAAAAGTCTGAGCCACCAAGATTAAAGCAACCAGAAGAAAAATCAAGGGCTCTTGCAGTTATATATGACGATGAAGGTTACGACTGGAGTCAAGTTTGCCCTGAAGAGGATGCAGTTGGATATGCATTTGTTGCAAATGATGATCATGATAATTGGTGGAGAAGAGACAGTGCGAGATGGGAGATTGGCAAATTGTATGAACCATTTAAGGAAGCACAAAGAGCCAAGAGATGGAATGAAGAATTAGAGTGTTACATGGATCCACAGGGTAATCCAGTAGTTGATCCATCAAAAGTGGATTTTGATGCTGTAACCAATGTGTTTCCAAGTGAGGGTACTTTCAACACAAGAAGGCTTTCTGATAAAAGCTATTTGCCGAATTTGATGAACAAGTTAAAAGAAGTTTTTGAAGCAAGTTTACCTAAGGTGGTAGAACTGAAGAAAAGAAAAGAAGAAGAATTGAAGAAGACGATTGAAGAAGTGAAGACTGTTGTAAAGCTTACTGGAGAAGAACAGAGAGCTGAAGAAGTGCAGAAAAATGAAGAAGCTCAGAAAAGAGGAGAACAAAGAGCAAGATCAGAAAGTTGAGTCAGAAGAATCGGTGCTGAATGAGACTGAGGTTAGAAAATCTTCTGATCTATCTAATGTTGAAATGGTTGATGAAAAAGAAAACAAGTGCAGGAATTGCATAGAAATGTGCAAAGCCTGTACTGAAAAAGATGACATCATAAAAACAAAAGAAAATGATACAGTTAAACTTGAAAATGTTTTCACAATAAAATGTAAAGAAATGATTGAAAAAGAAGAAATTTTGAAACTAAAAGTTGAAAAATTGACACAGAAATGTCAAGGTCTTGAAAAGGATAATGATGTTTATAGACAACTGTGTTCTACAAAATGTGTCGATTGTGTTGAAAAAGAATCGAAATTTCAAGATTTACAAAAACAGTATGATTCTTTAAAGTGGTCGAGTCAGAGAGTACAAGAAGCTTATGATACTTTGAAGAGCCAAGTCAAAAGTTTTGATCAAAGTTTGTCTGAAACTTTAACAACCAAAGAAATGTATGAGAGACAGTTTAAAGAAAAGCAAATTGAATTAAACAAGTGTGTTGATGAAATTGCAAATCTTAAACAAGTCTTGGCTGAAAAAGAAAAGATTGTTACAAAACTTCAAAGTTATCATAACTCTTCGTACATTCTCGAACGCATTTTCAACATCACACCAGATGACAAAGATACTGAAAATTGCAAAAAGGGTATTGGTTCAGAATTTCATCAGGTACCACCACCATTGAGAAACAATTATACTTTTTATGATGAGGAAAAGGTGGCAAAGGGTTTGAACATAGCTGACCAGTTACCTGAAAGTATCGATGTGACTTACTCCAAATCTGATGATGCTAATGATTCAGAGGTGGTAAGTAAGGTTGTTGAAAGTGTTTTGAAAGATGAGTCTACAAAAGGTAAGTCTGAATCACAAGATGAAGATGAAGGAAATCTTTATGATGGTTATCTGAAAAACACAAAATCCGAGAAAAATTTGAATGATGATTCAAAAGGATTGGTTTATACCATGATTGGATCGGACAAATTATTCTTAGATGTTGTATTCCCGATTCAGAATGTGATTTCAGAAAAGGTCGATAAAGTTTTCAAAATGGTTGAGTTTGAGAAGTCTGAGATTCCAAAATTTGCTGGTAAAGGTCATAAATCTTTTTATAACAAACCTGGTTTTAAGAAGAAAAATATGAAGGCTGGTTTGGGTTATAAAAAGAAACGGAATTGGAATCAAAGTGAAAAACAGGATTTGCAACAAAAGATGAATTTTGTTCAAGGGAAAAGCTTGAAAGAAGAGGAAAAACTCAAAATTGGACAACAGTCTAATGAGGAGTTTGATACTATGAAAAAGAAACAACAACAGGCCAAGGATGTTTCAAAGAAAGTATGTTTTAAATGTGATCAAATTGGACATGTTGCACGAAAGTGTCCAAATCCAAAGCCTGTTGATGTTGAAAAACAAAAATCTGAGGATGTGAAACCAAGGTCAATCAGATTTGATTCGAAACAAACTTGGAGGTACAATACAAACAAGTTTGCTTCAAATCAAAATTGGAAATTAAACCCGAACATGTTTGATTCAAGACAGACCTGGAATTCTCACACACCCAGATTGAGAACAACACAAAGTTGGAGAACATCTGTTGATATGACAAAACCTCAAGAGTTTTAGAAACCTAAAAATGTTATTCAATATCAAAATGTTCAAAAAGAGACAAATTTTTACAAAAGAGGTACTCCGAAAGGTCAAATGTGGAGTGCTAAGAAACAAGTGACGTCGGTAAAAGATGAGAAAGTTGAAGTCAAAATTGAAAACGTTTTAAGTGACAAAGAGTTTCCAAAATTGAATAAACATTATTGTGTTGAAATGCCTAAGGTCCAACAGACCTGGGCTAAATTGTTCAAATGATTGATAAAGTTTGAATGTGCAGGTGCTCAACGAAGCTGAAGATTGTGAGAATGGTAGTTGGAGCAGCCTGGCACAGGAAGGGGTTGCAGGACCCTGGTTTGGTTGAACATGGAGTTTAGTTTGATTGTTTTTTGTATATAAATAAACAATATTTTCAAAATCCAAAAAAATTGAAAAAAAAAAATTAAAAACCAAAAATATGTTTTTAGTTTGTTAAAATTTGAAAAACCAAAAATATGTTGTTTTTTAATTTTGTTTTGATTATATGTTGATTGAATACGCCGAAACCCTCACGGCTGAACAAACATGATTACTTTCATCAGATTGAAAAACGGTTTTCAAACTGTTAAGATCAATGGGTTGTAAATCATGGGGGTACGTTATATTTTCTGCAAATCAGAGCACTTGAAGCAGAAAATGGATGGCGAGACAAAGCTATCAGTGTTGGTTGTCAAATTTTCTTTAAATGATTTTGCATTTTAGGGGGAGAAAAATTGTCATTAGAAAATACAAAAACATTTGAAAAAGCCAAAAACATGATAAAATTCAAAAATTTGAGTTTTGCGTAAAAAGAGGAAATGATAGTACATCAGTAGACAGTTACAGTACGCTAAAGAAATGGAAAGTTTAAATGTGTTAAACGATCTCACCGTGGATGTGTCGGTAGATTTTTATACATTTAGTAAACTTTTTCGGTATATAAACTTAAATTTCACACTTGCTTATTTCGTGGGGAACACTACTTGGATATATAGGTAACCCCTGAAATCTCGTTTGAAAGGTTCCTTTTTCTGATATACTAGGTTTTTATACTCAGTGATATCTGGGGTATTATTCCGGGACTTCTGCTGAACGGTAGTTCTGACCTAGTCCTCGAATAATACTTTCCGCAAATGCTTGAAACACAGCATCACCCTCAGCATCAATGATAAGACAATAAAATTGTTTAGCAATGCTGTTGTAAAAAAGATCCTCTAAAGGGGACACACCCACAAGTTGAGTCATGATCTCTCTGCTGAACGATGGTTCTGACCTGAGCTCTCATGATTCTTCATAATTTATTAACCCCTTACAGATATCATTTGTGTTATAATTACCTGTAAGACTGAATATTGGGATCTGGATACGAGAGTATATTCAAGAGGTGGGACACATGAATAGGTTTAAGTTCTTAATACACCTAATTCGTATCCTGAATCAGTTGAAATTTGTATGAAAATTTAAGTGGACAAGTATATCGACAATCTAAGTGAATTGTTTAATTCTTACTGTGTAACTAAGCTCAACGGTACTTGTGACTTGTCATAAACTGATATGATCCTCTGACGCATATTCAAACAAAAATATTGTATGTAAATATGTTTGTACATATTTCTTTACTGCTTTATATTTTCTGAAAATACAAAAAGATTTTGATTTCTGCTTTATTTTTGACAACCGATGTCTGAGTGTTGAGTTTCAAAATCTAAGTAAGCTGATTGTGTTTCTGAAAATAAAACAAGTTCTTTAATTTGAAACTTGAAGTTTTAAAATCAAAAATCAAAAACAGTTTGTGATATCTCCAAGGTCATTAAGTTGGACTTGGATGATTAACTGTGGGGGAGTTGGATGCTTATATTGTTATAGAGCTAGTTTCCGATACGATTCGATGAAACTACCAAATTCATAAGAAGTGGTTTAGAAGGTTTGAATTGTCAAATTACAATATCTGGAAGTTTTAAATGTTGTTACTTATAGTTGGATGAGTGATTGCAGGTTTCAGGAATTTCCATGGAAGCTAAATGTCAAAGCTTGAACCAGATATCTCAGATT
>JARYGA010030209.1:0-22103 GCA_030545235.1 Helianthus tuberosus
GTACCCATACGCGAGCGTAATCCGAGTGATTTGCTTACGTGGGTCTCATACATACTTAAGCATGGACTTGCTTACATACTACATTCTTACACGAACACATTCTTATTTTTTAAATTATGTATACCCTGATTCGTATACAATTAGTACAAGCTATGCGGATCATACGACGATCAATATAATCACGGGTGCACACGGGATTATAGTGAGGGGCGTATGAAAACCATAGAGTGTACTACTGTGTATGATAAAACACAAAACGTAACATTACACCGAATACGAAACGGACGTAATGTGGTTAAAACATGGTGGATACGCCGTTGGTACTTCCTATATATAAGTGTTTTCACCGTGTTATCAAACTTTCGTAAAACGTGCCATGAGAAATTTGGTGTTTTACAGACCTGTTTAGACCTAATACAAACTTTAAACAACTCACAACGCATTATATCCGACTATCCACGACGAGACTTCATTCTTAACACGCAACTTCCTTCTATCCGATACTTATACTATTCTTATACTCACAATCGTTATTAGATCCATCGTTCACTCTTATACCTCAATCATTCTCTGTTGTCTCAAACTCCAAGCCTCAATTTTAAACAATCCTCTTTTGTTTGCCAAAACCCTTTGCAAGTCTTCCTTCTAAATAAATTTCGGGACGAAATTTCCTAAAGGAGGGGAGACTGTAACGCCCCGCATTTTCGTATTCTATTAATATTGTTATTATTATTATTATTATTATTATTATTCCTTATATATCCCTAGTCAAAACCGAACAGGAATTTATCGGGCCACTAAACACGAGGATTGGGCTTGTGGGCCTTGGGCCCAAGCCCGAACCCACTAATCAAACCCTACCTATTTAAGAGTTGAAACCCTAAACTCTTCACCTTTACATCAGCCGCTTATAACATGTGCCCCCTTGCCTTCCTTGTCTGCACTTCAATATAACCTACACACGCACAAAGAACTCTACCCTCATCTTTTATCTCTGCAGATCTTCAAACACATCACTAGTCCCTCCATCTTCTACAAATGAAGCCCTAGACAAACAAACTCAGCCAAACACCTCTCTCTCTCGATCGACTTGGCAGGCACACACAAAATCCTCCTACAACACCTTCTTATCATCTCCATACCTCCTCCTTACACACTCACACCCGTAACCCATGCCCCCCGATCTGACTCCGATGCGGCGCACAAACAACAGCAGCAGCAGCCGCATTCCGGCGGCTGAGAAGGTGGCGGCGCACGGCGGCGCGGCGGCCGTGAACGGAGGAGAGAGAGAGACGGGACGGGAGAGAGAGAGGAGGCGACGAAGATTCAGTCCGGGTCGAGCTTCGATTCAGTCCAAGTCGCGGGTACGAGCTCCGGTTGGAGTGGTTCGGCTCTGGCTTCGATTCGGGACTCACCATCACAGTTGATTCAGATTCGGTCAACGCAAGCCAACGAGCAGATTCAGGTTCGCGTCTCGGTTCAGATTCGGTTCCACTTCCGTTTTGATCGAGTTCCGTCGAGTCTTGGCTCGGCTTTGTTCCCGCTTCGGTCCAGGTTAGTTTCGGTTCAAGTTCGTTTGATTTTACTTGTTTCAACTTCCGCTCAGTTTTCGTGTTTGGCTCATGGTTCGGTTCAGCTGGTTCGTGTTCGAATTCGGTCAAGCTGGTCAACGGCAGGACTGGTTGGTTCGGGTTTCGAGTTCCGGTCAATATCAGTTTTGCTCGGCTCGCATGGTCCAAGATGCAATCGGTTGTAGTCCGGTTTCGGTTCGAGTTCGGTTAACTCAGTTTCGATGTTCGGGTTCAACTCAGTCAACGCAACGGGTTGACTGGTCAAACGTGGTCAACTGGCGGTTCAACATGGTCAAACACGAGATTTGGTAAAATTATTAACAACGAGAACATTGTTTACTTTATTGTGTATAAATTTCATTATTTAGCGTAAAACTGAACTCAAACCCTCGTATCATAATTTATTTATTTAGTTGGTATTCGTTAACCTTACAAAAAAAAAATATGTATATTTGGTTGTTGAATTTTGAAATATGATCGACACCTTGATTGGCGGGATCGTCCAAAACAGAGGAAACTCTGCCCGATTTTCGTAAGAATCCGCAAAACAAAACAAGTAAACAAAACGTGTTTTTTTTTTTATACAAACTATAGATTGTTATACAATCTGATTTCTTTTGAAACATGTTTGTATAAATCAAAACTTTACTTTCTTAAATCAACTTCTAGACTTAGTAAGTATAATTTGAGTCCAAAAGTTTTATTGATTAACTCATTTCTTTAAATAGAACCTTTAATACATTATTAGCATAATTACTTAACAAATTTTTATAAATCTTTTATGACACTAATGTTAATTTTTATGATAAAAAGAAAATATTTAAAAAATTAATTTATCAACAATAAATATTAGGATTTCCTATTCTAATTAATAAATAATAACGAGTTCATAATATTTAAATATCTAAGTCAAACACGCTCGTTCGTTCTCTCGAATTGTTCCAATCTTTACTCGTGCGTTATTTCACTAGGAGTCGCAATCACAACCACTCATAAACTTGAGACCACGGTGTTCCGTCCTTCTAATCTAGTCCACTCGTCATACTTGGATAATCGGAAGGAATTGCAATATTGTGAGTATACTCGTATTTTCCCCCTTTTACCTTTATCACTTTTTGGGGTGTAACATGTTACCTTATTTAAACATACTTACACTTATTCTTTTTGCAACAAACAAAACAATCCTTATACATGAATACTATGCAATGATACTTGATGCTTTCATGGGTGATACTTATGTAATATGTTTTAGTCATTAGCTTCACAAGCCTCCATTTGACATGTATAGCTGCTATAGGAGTTACGCACCGCCCCCTTTATACTCGGGTCATGTTGAATGTATTAAACATCTTGCGTAAACATTGGTTTGGCTAGAAATATTGCATGCCATGTTAGATCTTGTATTAACAAAGTTGCCATGTGGATTCGTTTTAAACATTTTTATGCTTATACATATGCTTAAACTTGTATACTCGCCTTTGCTTTTGCATTGACTTTTATTTTTAACATGTTACAGGTTGATGACGATGAAATGAAATGAAGTAGCATTGATGCCTAGATACACACCTAGACGTTTAGGTCTAAAATGTTGTATCAAATTTTGATATGTTGATTTCGTATTTTGAAACTTGCTATTTGACATTCTTGTATTGTTGACAAGGTAGTTATGAAATGAAAATGGTTTAAATTAAATATCGTCACAATTAGCGTTATGATGTCTCGAGCAATCTTCACACTTCGTCTCATCCCGATGTTTCCGCCATTGGTTGGGGTGTGACAGAATGGTTACCTGAGAGGTAACCAGGTTATTAGTTGATAGCGCTATTTAGGTTTGGCACCCTCACCCCGTACCTGAGAGGACGGGTGTGAACTAATGACCTTAATCATGACCAATGCTTAGATAGGGGGCATTGGGGACGGGCAAAACAATCTGGAGCCATCTTGTACGTTACTCTAGTTATTATCAACATTGTAATCAATGAATTGAACTAAACACTTGGTAACTAACGTTTTCGTAAACTATGAACTCACCAGCGTTGTCTCATACACTTGTGTGCATGCTCGTAGGTTATTGATATGTGTGGATGTGAAACTTGTTGTATGGGATGCTGGAGTGGTCATGGGTCGTGATACATGGAAACTTGAAACGAGATTAGTTGATTACATACACTTGTCTTTTGGTTAAACTTTATATTATGCTTCCGCTGAACACAACGAGTTATAAATAATGTTTTGTAACACTTTGACTTAATGAATGAAAGTTGTTATATGAAATCTTGTTATGAGTTCAATGTGATTAGTGGCTAGATCCTGGTCCGTCACACGCCTCGCGGGGGATTCCGCATGTGGTATTTTGGGGGTGTGACAATGATAGCCCACTGTGAATCCTTCAAACACTCGTAAGCCCGGTTTCTCACACGGAATTGCAAGTTCAACGATAATTCTGAACTCAAATATAGGAAATAATTACATACTATATCATTAATATGTCTAACTCAAGTTATCATGTAGAAAAAAAAGAGTTTTGACTAAGAAAAAACCTGCAATCTGACTCAAATGAAACGTTGCAAACGCATCCAAGTTCACCTGAAAAGACGGAAAAAGTAATAGTAATCAGCATGGGTTATAATGAATCTATAGTCACAAAAATCATACATGTATAACCCGTTACAACTGTAAGGAATTCAAAATTTTCCTAAAACGACCCGTAAGTATAAACCTGGACCCCTGAAACCCTACTCCATATTAAAAATCAAGAAATTTAGAATCTTGGCCTTCTCGCGGGGCGCGTAAAGGGTAAGCATACCTTACACGGGCCGCGTCAAAGTAAGGTTTGACCGGATAAGCATCCAGATCCACGTGTCACACACGTGGCGTGCCTACCGGTGACACGCTAGCCCTAGTCTACGAAATAGACTTCCTCGCGGGCCGCGTAAGGGTCGGCTGGAGGTTCACGCGGGCCGCGACAGCCTCAAATTTCACCTATAAATAAAACCGAGCATGAGCAGTCATTCTGTGTCGAAATTACAATCAAAATCACGAGATATACTGCTCTGAAGTCAAAAATTTCAATTAGTATAGCGAGGCGCTGCTACGATAACGGGTATTAACTCAATCGCTGCTACGATTCAATATCCGATCGATTGAATTTATCCGACAAGATGTTTAAGTGCTGCCTAACCTCAGGCTATACTTTGTCATTAGTCGTGATTCCGACATGATGTTTGAATGCCACCCAAACTCGGGGAATACTTTGTCATTCGTCGTGAAAACAGTGGATGTTTAAGTATTGCATTCTGTCATTCGTTGCGAATCCGATGGATGTTTAAGTGTTGCACTTTGTCATTCGTTGTGAGGGTTTTAATCTCGTGAGTTATCGTAAATGCTGTATTAGTTACTAACCTAGTTCGTGTGCATTGCTATTTAAATTAGGTTACAAGGCTAATCAGTAGGCTAAACTCTGCTCGTATAAACTTGCAATGTGAGTCATTCTCTTTTTACCAAAAAGTATTTTACAATACTCCATTTTCAAATGTTATAATTACAGGGATTAAGTCGTGGTTATCTTAATCACTGGCTAGTGGGGTATTGTGCACATTACTAATTTCTCACGGGTTAGGCTAATAAATCCTGACAGTGATAAACGTCACTACTTGGGGAAAGACCCAATAGTGATATGACCATCGTCACCAGGTGACAAGGCGCCAGATAAAAATAAGATAGAAGCCATTGTAATCGCTCTTATGATGTAGTTTATAACTATGTGTCATTTTATGCAAAATGAGTGACTCGCTAGCATTTCCCCGCTGATAAAATATTTTTTAAACATGTTTCAGGCGACCTGCTGTGAATCAAGGAAAACGTGCTACGGAGCACTATCCAGCTTGAAGAGGTGGCTCAGTTAAAATGAATAAACATGTTTTAATAAATCAGGGAATTTACTTATGAAATTCCTCTATTGTAAATTACGGGGTTTTATCCCGAATTATTAAATAAAATAATCGGGCATTTTCAAGTTTTAACCGATTCTAGTAAAATCTTCCGCTGTCAAACTCACTAAATAAAATACCACGCGAGTTCCTGTCCCGCGGCTCCTGACCGGGTAAAACCGGGGCTGGGGCCGTGACAGGAAAAGGTGGTATCAGAGCCACTGAACGAACCACTGATTTAAGCCTATTAAGTATTTCAAAATACTTAATTTTCCTGATTGCCATTTTGTGATTATGTGTTTCTATCTTGACTATCTGTTAATTTACAGTATGGGTAAGCAAAGAATTTCGGATATCTATCATAAATTAGATAGTTCACCGAAAGAAAAGGGAAGTTCATCCCAAACAAATTCCTCTAAATACTCAGCAGAGACTGAGGAAGGAATATTTGTTCGTAAGGCACAGTTTGAAAAACCGCTTACCACTAAGAAAAGAAGTTGGATTCTTAGAAAAAAGTCAAGAGAAGATAAAGAAGTCACAATCAAAAAATTTACAAGTGGTGAGGAAACCCAGAAAATAGGCAGTAACCCACCGTGGGAAGATAAATTAGACGAAAAGTGGGCAAATCTCTACATGTTAGCTACTATAGCAGTAAATGCTAACTTCTAGTTGAATCACCAAACCAGTACCAGCACCTCCAACACCTACGAGCCAGAAACTTTAAACTATTAAGTAAATCACTAGTATATTTTGAAATTTCAGTTGTAATAAATATCTCGCAATAAGTTCGTTTTAATCAAATAAATTAAGTTTTTAAATTGCCATTCTGTGATTCTGTGAATTACTAAATTTTAACTTAGAATTTTGGGTGTTTCTTCATATCTGCTAAACAGCATGAATGAATTATCTGAAGCTCTAGAGAATCTTAATCTCTATCCTGTTAATGTGGAAATTTCCCGAGAATTTACCGGTTATTTCGCCGACAAAGAGGAACCTATGGAATTTCAAGCTCCACCTCCGGAAAAACCTAAACCCAAGAAAAGAAGAAGACTTGTGGGCTGGAGGCGTGTGTGCAGGAAGAAACCAGCGACATGAAAAACTACCAAAACAGAAGATCCCAAAGACAAAGGTAAAGGCAAGGTGATAGAGATTGGGGAAAGTTCCAGGCAAAACCATGAAATGACACCCTGGGAAGTCCTAGATCATAAGCTAGTACTCAGTGACCTCATCGGACCTGCCGATGGAAACCTTGAACCTGTTAATCAAAACCTCGTATTTACTGAAGAAGATCTCTTCAACTACCCAACAGAAGCCCAACTTCCAGTCAATCTGGCACCTGCTATTCCAGATCCTATTATCCAATCCCAACCTCTACCAGCAGAACTAGAAGAATGGTGGACAACCGACTGGCAATTCCAGAACCTCTTAAACAACCCTGATACCTTTTTCCCACAGTTTGACCCAGAGCCTCCACTACATCCAACTATGAGTCTGGAAAATCTGGCTGAACTCTGCCACTATGGCGAGGAGCTGATTGATGCGGGAAACCAAATTAGGGATGTGGGAGAAAGAATCACCTGGAAATACGACGAGAGGGAGCGTCGTTTCTGAAATGCCAGCTGAGGGGGATGATGTGACAGAGGTCGTATGGTTGTAGGAATATGTGTTTAATAATATAATAATAAAATATAATCATAATTATGTGTAATAACTTAACAATAAAACGTTTGTAAGATATCAGCGTGTACGGATGCATATAATATATATAAAATATCGAACGTTGAAACATCAACAATTCTTGCTATACGTGCTGACATGATTATGTGCAATTGTTGTGTTATATTTGGTTATTAATTATTTTTGATGCTAATCAATTATATATTAATTACCAGATGGAAAACATTGATAATCAACCCGTCAATGAACCCGTTAACGAAGTTAACCAACCTGAACAAAACCAGGAAGAATTTCTGAATAGGCAAGATATCGAAAATATTGTTGCTCAGGGAATAGCCAATGCTATTCCAGCAATTCTTGCTGCTGCTCGAAATCCAGTTAAACCACAAATTATTCCGAGTAAACGTACTCATGAAGACAATTTCAGTAATAGTGTAAACGGAGGCGGCAACCACGACAATAACAATAACGATAATATACTGCAAGCCCCAATTCTCAAAAGAATGAAAGCTGGAATGCCTGGTTGCACTTACAAGGAATTTCTTGCCTGTAAACCAGCTGAATTTGCAGGCAACGAAGGGGCGACTGCGGCGCTGCGTTGGTTAGAAAAAACCGAAGCAGTAATTATGATAAGTAAATGTGCCGAAGAAGATAAGGTCATGTATGCGTCGCATCTTTTTAAAGAAGGGGCGCTAGAATGGTGGAACATAGTGCTACAAGATAAAGGAAGAAATGTGGCGTATGCTATGAATTGGGAAGAATTTAAGAGTCTTATGGAAAGAAAATTCTGTCCCGAGTATGAAAAGGAATAAATGACTAATAAGTTCCTAACCCACCGGATGGTGGATGTCGATTGTAGAGGGTATACTTCGACATTCTTCGAGTATGCGAGATTGGTACCAACCCTGGCTTCGCCAGAAGCAGTACTAATTTCTCGTTATATTTGGGGATTGATTGGCGAAATCCGTAATATCGTCAAAGCTGCAAAACCCCGCATGATCGATGATGCGGTGGACTTAGCTAACACTCTGACTGACGAACTGGTACGAACGCGAGAAGAAAATAGAAAGAAGGAAGTTTAAGTGCTGCCTAACCTCAGGCTATACTTTGTCATTAGTCGTGATTCCGACAGGATGTTTGAATGCCACCCGAACTCGGGGAATACTTTGTCATTCGTCGTGAAAACGGTGGATGTTTAAGTATTGCATTTTGTCATTCGTTGCGAATCCGATGGATGTTTAAGTGTTGCACTTTGTCATTCGTCGTGAGGGTTTTAATCTCGTGAGTTATCGTAAATGCTGTATTAGTTACTAACCTAGTTCGTGTGCATTGTTATTTAAATTAGGTTACAAGGCTAATCAGTAGGCAAAACTCTGCTCGTATAAACTTGCAATGTGAGTCATTCTCTTTTTACCAAAAAGTATTTTACAATACTCCATTTTCAAATGTTATAATTACAGGGATTAAGTCGTGGTTATCTTAATCACTGGCTAGTGGGGTATTGTGCACATTACTAATTTCTCACGGGTTAGGCTAATAAATCCTGACAGTGATAAACGTCACTACTTGGGGAAAGACCCAATAGTGATATGACCATCGTCACCAGGTGACAAGGCGCCAGATAAAAATAAGATAGAAGCCATTGTAATCGCTCTTATGCTGTAATTTATAACTATGTGTCATTTTATGCAAAATGAGTGACTCGCCAGCATTTCCCCGCTGATAAAATATTTTTAAAACATGTTTCAGGCGACCTACTGTGAATCAAGGAAAACGAGCTACGGAGCACTATCCAGCTTGACGAGGTGGCTCAGTTAAAATGAATAAATATGTTTTAATAAATCGGGTAATTTACTTATGAAATTCCTCTATTGTAAATTACGGGGTTTTATCCCGAATTATGAAATAAAATAATCAGGCATTTTCAAGTTTTAACCGATTCTGGTAAAATCTTCCGCTGTCAACCGTATAAATGAATAAACTCTGAATATACTAGACTAAATGTTAACTTCTGCAGATGCTTACCTAAGCCGTACACCCCCTTTTGTCATGACTTGTTTCACAGTGTTGAAGATCACCATTGTAAAACTCCTGATGCATAAGAATTAAGAAGACTGTGAGTCTAATTAAATATATAATCGTCAAAATATTATATCTTAGCTTGATACTTAGGTTGGTTACCACAGTGACCAAAATTCCTAACTCACATATAAAATGTAGAGAAAATAATTTCACACATATAGGCATAAGATAAGTCGATTTGATACAATTATATGTTCACTTTTCAGACTTTGTTTTATGAATAATGAACTAAACTCATTATGATACACGACACTATTTCGCTTATGTTTTTTTAGTTACCTAACATCATCAATGTACGCCTTACTCATGATTTGAATACACCAGATTCGCGTATTAAGATACCAAAAATGAAGAAGCGTCTCGGTTGATAACATGATATCCTGCATTCAAGTTTATAGCCCCTTCGGTTCCGCCAAAGAATATAAATATGAGACGGTTTCAGATTTCAAGTCATGAAAAACCCCAAGGTTCCCTCACCTACTTGCAGTGGCGAATTTAGGAAATTTTTTCAGTGGGTTCCTTTTGATGTATTCTCACTATTTTTTCTAAATCATACAAGGTTTTCACTAATTTTTTTCATTTTTTTGCAAACCAAATGGGTTCATATGAACCCACAAAATAGGGCTGGATCCGCCACTGCCTACTTGCCTTAATCCTTATGCATTTGTCATTTAAATTAAAAAAAGAAACAGATATTGCAATCGATGATGAGGCGTGATATTCTAAGAAACAAAGAGAGGTATCTGTTGCACGAGTTATTACCTAACATGAGGCTCTTTTCCTCTGCTACACAAATGTAACAGATTCACGTATCTTATGACTACATGTGTGAATCAGAAATGAACTTAAAGGTATAACACACCTAAGAAAAATAGAAAGTGGCTACGTTCAAGATTTCTCTCAAATAAATATTTGAATAACAGATCTTGAGGAAGCAATTAGGCAAGACGGAAAAAAGAAAAAAGTTTTGATGGATTTCTTATACAAATTCTCAAATTCCGCTTACTTGAACAAAATTATAACGTTCTGAACCAGCAACAAAATAGTTGAAGCCCTCAAATTTGCCAAAACCAACATATCCCTGCAGTAAGCCTATACATATACAGTTGCCATCGTGTACAAATTAAAAATTCAAAAGATATATATATATATATATATACATTCCATCACTTGAATATGAGATATTTTAAATGTAAAGCATTAATGAACTTGTGAGAGCAACCACTTTCATTCACACATACAAAACATCAAAGTGGACTTTTTTATTATATAATGTTGACCAAGTCAGACTTGACTCAGCAAACGTAATGGACCGGGTAAAAGGGATGGTTGAGCTATGGGTAGTTAACCCATTAGCTAATCGTGGGAGTGTTTTCCTTGTTTTCAGTACTTGCAATTTCTTTTGTTTAAATAAAGCTAGAGATACCTAGTAGAAGCTAAGAGAGTAGCCTTGAACTTTGTTTCAGTTTTTCCTTTCTGCAAGTTTTGTTTGTTTCGAAGTTCCTTTCAGTTTATCAATATAAACCCAGAAAATTGCCCCAAAAGTTTGTTTATCATTTTCCTGTTTTACATTGCTGTGACATTTTGAATACCAACACTTGGTATCAGAGCCTGGTTTGTGTATGCCCAAGTATCCCAAATTCAACAAAATGTCAGTCGTTGCTTCAGGCTCAACACCCCCGAAAGATGTCAGTTCCGTGTCACTTCACATCCCGACTCTAACCGCGATGAATTATACCACATGGGCCATCAAGATGGAGGCGGTGATGGATGCTCAAGGTTTATGGGAATCTGTCGAACCGGTAGACGGAAGTGCAGTCGACGAGAAGAAGAACAAAACTGCAAGAGCATTTATCTTTCAAGCGATTCCGGAGGACGTCTTGTTGCAGGTGGCAAAGAAAAAGACGGCTAAGGAGATCTGGGAATCGTTGATGACGAGATATGTTGGTGCTGCTCGCGTGCAAAAGGCACGGTTACATACTCTTACAAGTGAGTTCGAAAAGATGAAGATGAAAGATGGTGAGTCGATTGACGAGTTCGCGGGAAGATTGAGTGGGCTGGCTTCGAAGTATAACAGTGTCGGTTCTACACTTGAAGATGAAAAATTGGTGAGAAAGTTGCTGGATGGGGTCCCAGATATGTATCTTCAACTTGTTGCCTCTAGGGAGCAATATTCGGATGTGGAGACGATGCCGTTTGAAGAGGCCGTTGGGCGGTTGAAAGCGTATGAGGACAGGTTGAAGTTAAGGCAAGGGGGTGCCGGTGGTGAAAGCGGGTTGCTACTCACCAAGTCTGATTTTCATATGAATCAGAAATCACCGGGAAAAACTCACTCGACAGGAGGTCGTGGCCGAGGTTGGAACGGTGATAGAGGAGGAAGAAATGGTGGTAGGTGTAACACCCCGTGTTTTCACAAGTCAAAGTCAAAGTCAAGTTCAAAGTCAACGACCGATTATACGGATTTGACTTGTAGAAATCTCTTTGTTGTATTTGTATTATGTGGAGTAAGTGTTGTTAATTGCAAGCCATCGACGTATTATTCAAGCGACTTACGACTGTGAACTATAGGCAGTAACAATGCGATAAAGTTAACCAACTGATAATCAAGCTATGCTAATCGAATCGACAACGAATCGCAAATCAAGCTACGTATTTTAGTTATTGCTATACGTATGTGTGTGCCTTATGTGTTACTTGTGCATGTTTATTTATGTTGTATTGTGGTAATCAAGCGAACTCAATCGAAACTCGAATGCAATCGAATACAATCGAACTCGAAACTCAATCGAACTATGGTAATTAGTGGAGAAGAGATTATGCGAGATATGAAGTAGTTGGGACTAAAAGTAATTTGATTAGGAAACCCCATCGAATCGAACCGCTCGCAATCGAAATCGATTTAACAAAAATCGTCGCGTCGAACACTTGAACCAAGCGCCATCCGACCGGATAGCCACTATGCCACTCATCAGGTGTCATCCAACCGGAATGTCATCCTAGCGGAGTGTCATCCGATCGGATAACCCTTTCCTCTTTTGGAATCCTATAAATACCCCTGTCACTCTCCACACTTACTACTTTTGGCAAGTGACGTCCGAACAGCACGCTTTCCTCACCTTTTCTCCGATTTCTCTCGATTCCGGTAAGATCTCGCCCTAAATCTTGTACTTTCTTGATCTACACGCACTCCTACACCTTTCAACCTTTTAAATCTTAACTTTTAACCGTGAAATCACTAGATTTCGGGTGTTCTAGGATGATGTCATCATGTGTTCTTCAAGAACTTCATGTCTTGGCCTCAATCCACCAAGAACAACTTAGATCTAACCAATTTCCACAAAGATCTTGTAAAGATCTCGACACAAGTGTGGTGAAATAGGATTGAAAGATGGTTTTCAACTTTCTTTCAACTCTTTTGCACTCAAAACACTCAAAACCGGTGGAATCGGGTTCTGATCTAGTCTTCTACTCTATCATAGTGTTGTACTAGCTCAAGATCCAGATCCTACCCATGAGATTACTGATTTCGGGTTAAATAAAACAACCATCTAGAGCCGGTAACTGACTGAGCTAGGGTGATTCCTGTTCGGTTTAGTCATCTGGGTCAAAATGGGAGTTCCGTTGGTTAACACTTTGTCAAAGCATCTCGACATAATGACAAACCACCAAAACGACCAAGTGTAGGACAAGCGGAACAATCGGAATGGATTGTCGTCCGACCGGATTGCCATCCGATCGGATGGGTCATCCGAACGGATTGTCACCCGAACGGATCACACTTGGGTCCCACTTTTAAAACAATCTTATCTAAAAGTTTGAGTATTGAACGAAATGTAATCCGATTGGACGACCATCTGAATGGATTACTCTTCGGATCATGAGATACTAAGGCTTAAAGACTTAAACAATTTTCAACATGTTCAATAACCAAGTTGCCATCCGATCGGATTGCCATCCGATCGAATGACGCTTCTGTTTTGAACTTACTTTCAGTAGGCAACCTCACCACTAAGTCGTCGTCCGACCGGATCACCGTCCGATCGGATGACCATCCGAACGGATTGTCATCCGCACGACCAGTCATCCGATCGACCGACTTGATGGATAGAGATACTCTTGTGTTTTCAAAATACTACAATGAAAACTTCAAAAGACAAGCCATCATACACAAACACATTCTTCTTATAGGAAGAAACAATCCACTTGAATCGCCATCCGACCCGACCACTGTCCGACCGGATGACCACCCGAATGGATTGCCATCCGCACGGATTGCTGTCCGATTAGATTACCATCCGATCGAACCACCATCCGACCCTTCCATACCTTGTAACGTTTTACACATCGCTTATCGTTATGCTATCGAATCTATTCAGGCTAACCTTACTCGCTAAGCGCTCCCTTCAATCCATTAATCGCTGTGAGTATACTCGATCCCTTTTTGCTTTACGCACTTTTGGGTGTTACATACGTTACGAATATTCAAACTACAACAATCACACTACTCAATACTATTTGAACGCTAACCGTTAATGCATGTTATACGTGGCTTATGAATGCTTGTTTGTTATGTTTACACATGGAATGCTGTCTACCTGCCTTAGCAACGATAGTACTATAGTTTGGACTCAGCACCCGTTCACACGGGGGTTGTTAAGGACAATTACTTGCATGGATTACGGTGGTAATCATGTATTGCGAACTGCCTCGGGCAGTCAACCCGCAGTCATTGGTATCGATGGATCTATGTCGATAACTAACGTGCTTCATTTCACTATGTGTACGTGCTGGTTATGCGTAAACGAATTCGAACTCTATATACTATTATCAAACTTGTATGCTCACCTTTACATTTTATGTATTGACTTTATTTTAACGTATGTGACAGGTGCTTAGAAAGTTTACATGCTTAGCATGCTGTGAACTTGAGGCTCGGAAAGGTCTAGGACGCTTTGTGTGCTGTGATGAAATCAAAGCTAGGAAAAGAGGTCCTAGAAACCAATAAACAAACTGTCTTTGTATAAATCTGAGTTGTCGGAACAGAATATTTGCCTGGATTTTTGTCTGTAATAATTACCTTGCTGTTTGAGATACGGTATGGGACGTATTATTTAAATTGAATAGTATTGTTAATTGTTATGGAAACCTCTGGACAATCTGTTTCGCTCAGTGCCATGCCCCGATGTTTCCGCCATCGGTTGGGGTGTGACAGATTGGTATCAGAGCCATAACTATAGGGAATTAGGCAAGACTCGACCTAGTCCGGGTCGATGTCTTAGATACCTAGTCTATAGTTAAGAACCAACAGACCGACTTATGCATGTTCATTAGAGATTTTGCATAAGTTTACTACTATTTCCTCGTATTTCTCGCGCACGCTACACTATCACTGCACTCGAACTTTCAGCCATGAAAGAGCAATTTAGCCGAGAATAGGTGTGAAAACCGCAAACTCTCGACTAAAGTTACTTAAGCAACCCGCATTTTACCTACATATTATGCCAAATCAGGAGTGAAATCCATATTTTGATGAATAATCTCCTCAATTTTATTAAAAAACAGGGACATGATTGTTAAGCCAGGGGTGAAACCCTAACCTTGACTTTGTTCCGTTCATTTTACAAACTCTCACCAAAGTCTCGACGGACTCCAACGACCTAAAGTCACCATATGACCAACGGGATGTGTGCCAAACGCCCAAGAATCGAGGCAAAGGCATAGTCCTGAAGGCTAATTGTGCAAAACAGGATCTTTGTGAATAGTCGAACCGCTTTGGGTAGTCGAAGTCTACTAGCCGCAGACAATCTATATCCCAAATTTTATGCCATAACTGCTGACTCTGATATTTCATCAAATTTTATATGCTTATGTATGTGTTTACCTGTTTATGTGTTTACATTATGGAGATTTACTCGATTTTTGCTTTCACTCCGATCGACACACACGACTTGCACTACATCTCTATCTCGATACGCTGCCAAATCATCGAATCATGGACGACTTTTATGCTACGCTTATAATACACGACATGATATACTAAACGCGATCGCTATACTCGAACACTCGCAAACTATGAATGATAGGTTTTCGTATTCTGAGGCAGTCAGAATGCTCTACATGTTTTTATATGCTCCTATATGCCTCTAGTGATTAAATGCGTATGTGTTTCCTTGTTTCTGTGATTCTGTGTTCTATGTGCTTCTGTACCTATGTGGATCTGTGATTATGTGCTTATGTGTTTTATGTGATACATGTTACATTGTGTATTCCTAAGCTTTAGAAATTAGTAGACGTGTGAGGTGAGATTCGAATATAATGTGTTGAGTCCTGTGACGATGACTAATGCAGACAATGTCGTCTGGATCCCGATACGCACTTTCTCGTCAAGAAAAGAGAGACAAACGCCTTGCTTCCATCATCGCTAAAAGTGTAGCAAAGGCCGTGAGTGATGTTTATGAGAATGCCAGTAGATCGTCTGAGGAGTCGAGAACAGAAGCTCCTAAAGCTACCACGAAGTCCTTCAATTTCAAGCAATTCAAGTCATGTGGGCCAAAAGAATTCACTAGCGAAGGAGGTCCTACTGCTTTATTCCACTGGTTTGATTCCATTGAGGTTACTCTGCGACAGAGTGGTTGCCCTGATGACCTCCGTACTCTGAATGCTACCGGCATTTTCCAGTCCCGTGCATTAGACTGGTGGACGGCCGAGAGGAACAAGCGAGGGAATGATGCAGCCTACGGTCTGTTGTGGGACGAGCTCAAGTAAGTTATGCTAGAGGAATTCTGCCATCCTCACGAACGTCAAAAGCTTGAAGATGAATTTTGGCACATACACCAGCATGAAGGCGACAATGCTGCTCTCACTGCTCGTTTCAAACAGCTCAGCATCATCTGTCCCAATCAAGTCAAGACTCCAGAGATCACCATCAAGAAGTACATCCGAGCTTTGCCCGACTGCGTCGCAGATTTCGTGCAAGCGGCTAAGACTAAGACGATCGAAGAAACTTACCTACTGGCCACAGAAATCAACGACAAGAGGGTCAAGGCTGGTGTCTGGGATAAAACTCCGAAGCATCTGCATCAAGCTACCGCCACCGCACCAACTGCTGAACCCACCTCATCGAGCAACAAGAGGAAGAACAAGAGAAAGAACAGCTCCAGCAACAAGAACTGTGCGATCACTGCTGCACCGATTCAAGCTGTACCAGCCCAACAGCGTCAAGTAGCGGCGCCTGTGGCTAATGCACCACCTGCGAAGCGTGCATACACTGGGCCACACCCGCTCTGCCCTACTTGCACCTACCACCACCCAACAACCATTGCTTGCCGTTTCTGTGCTCATTGCAATGTGTACGACCATTTTACTGCCAACTGCCGTATTCGACAAGCTCCTGCTCATCAAGCTCTACTCACTGCCCCACAGGGTCAACAAGCTCCTCCGGCACCCGCGATCAAAGCCAGAGCCTGCTTCGCATGTGGCGACCCGAACCATTTCGCCAACATGTGCCCAAACAGGGTCGTGAAACAAGAGCCTCAGCAACAGCAGCCTCAGCAATAACAGCAGCAGCAGCAACAGGCCGCACGCGCCAGAACTTTCAACCTCAACGTGCGTCAAGCCCAGGCCGACAACAACGTAGTCATTGGTACGTTCCTTGTGAATGGTATTTATGCTTCCTGTTTGTTTGATACTGGAGCGGATAATTGCTTTGTATCGTTCGAATTCGAGAAACTCCTTAGTCGTAAACGCTCCCAACTCTCCTCGACGTTCGATGTTGAAGTCGCTACTTGTCACACCCCAACCGATGGCGGAATCATCGGGGCATGGCACTGAGCGAAACAGATTGTCCAGAAGTTTCCATAACAACTATCATTACCATTCAATTTAAATTAACATGTCCCAAACCATGTCTCAAACAGTAAACAAATCATTACAGATAAAATTCTAGGCAAGAAATTCTGTTCCGACAACTCAGATTCAAACATAAATAGTTTGTTTATTGGTTTCTAGGACCTCTTTTCCTAGCTTCGATTTCATCACAGCGTAGAGAGCATCCTAGACCTTTCCTAGCCTCGATTTCACAGTGAGCTAGGCATACAAACAACCTAAGCACATGTCACATACGTTAAAATAAAGTCAATACATAAATGTAAAGGTGAGCATACAAGTTTGATAATAGCATATAGAGTTCGAATCCGTTTACGCTTAACCAGCACGTACACATAGTGAAATGAAGCACGTTAGTTATCGACATAGATCCATCGATACCAATGACTGCGGGTTGACTGCCCGAGGCAGTTCGCAATACACGATTACGCATGCAAGTAAAAGATCCTTAACAACCCCCGTGTGAACGGGTGCTGAGTCCAAACTATATTACTATCGTTGCTAAGGCAGGTAGACAGCATTCCATGTGTAAACATAACAAACAAGCATTCATAAGCTACGTATAACATGCATTAACGGTTAGCGTTCAAATAGTTTGAGTAGTGTGATAGTTGTAGTTTGAATATTCGTAACGTATGTAACACCCAAAAGTGCTTAAAGCAAAAAGGGATCGAGTATACTCACAGAGAATGATGGATTGAAGGGAGCGCTTAGTGAGTAATGTTGGGATTGATCCCTATCAGAGGAACAAATAATTAAAGCCAAAACTGGACCAGAGCAGTGGATCCAGAATAAGCAGATGTTTACATTCAAATCTCTCCCCTTGAAAGTGATTTCATATCTACTGACCTCCTATCTGCTGATCTTACTAAGTGCTGATCTACAACGTCTGCCTTGCATCTACTACCCAATGTCAAAGACTGATGGAAGACCAAAGTTCTGCTGACTCAATCTACTGCCTTGAGTCTAGTACTGCTGATCCGGATAAGCACTGCAGGGTTCACAGCAGTGGAAGGAAGCAGCAGCTGTTTAAGTGTCTTTTATGTAATAAATTGTAATAGCAGTTGTTAGTACATCAGTGTTTGTATAGATCAGAGGTTAGAGTTTGTTAGGAGGTTAGATGTCACTTTCATGGTGACGTCAGCTAAAGATGCTCAGTGGTTTGCAAGTGCCTATAAATAGTTCAGTACTTTGTACTGTTCTATTAGCTCTTTTACAACATTGTCTTCTTAGCACGAACAAACTACTGAGCTCTGGCTGAGGGGGAGTTTGCATTCATTCATCAATCATTGTAATCGTTGTTGAAACAAATTCAATCTTTCGATTCATTGTGTAAAGATGTTTGATTAAAGTATTACTCTCGTTTGATTGTATGCAAAGTTTGTTTTCATCTTAATTCCGCTGCACAACTCTTTCATTTCCATCTTAATTTCAAACGAAAATACAATCAGAAACAAACTCAGATCCAACAATTGGTATCAGATCTTGGACAGTCAAATTTGATCTAACAATCATTTTGACGTAAATAGTTCAGCTCATAACAGTTGATACTGATCGTTTGTTCGTCCGTTGAAGGATTAATCACCATTAAAGTTGATTTCTCAGTGTCTGTAAAACAACAAGAATGACGTCACAATCTCAAGATGATAAAAACAACATCGGCTCGCTTTTTAAACCACCTATGCTAAAAAGAAATGAGTACAACATCTGGCAGAGGAGGATGGGTCACATCCTCGCTCAACAAAGCACAGGTTGTTGGAGGTCTGTCATTTATGGTCCCCATGTTCCTTCAGTGCCAAGCGCTGAAGATGCTAAAAAGTTCGTTCCTAAACCAGTTGAAAATTATACCGAAACCGACTTTCAAAAGATCGAACTAGATGCTAAAGCGTTTAGCATCATAGCATCAGCGCTGCCCAATGAGATATATGCTGGACTGTTACACTGTAACAGTGCCAAAGAGTTATGGGACGCACTTAAGGAACAATTTGGGGGAACCGAGGAAGTCATAGAAAACAATAGGGAAATCCTGAACCAACAGTATGAAACATTTTGCTATGTTAAAGGTGAATCACTAACGCAACAATTTGAGCGTTTCAGTTGTCTCATCAGTGAACTGAGGCTTGTTAACACTACATTTACAAACTCAACTCAAAATAGCAGGTTCCTCAGGTCACTACCAGAAAAATGGGACACAATAGCTTTTGTCACCCGAAACTCACCTGAGTTCAAGGATCTGACCTTGACCCAACTCCACGGTCGACTCCTGACCTACGAAAGGGAGTTGAACCAAAAAAGGAGGTTACAAGAGTCAGGAAAAGTTACTGATGATTACACTTTCGGTAATACTGCTCTTCTGGGTCAAGAAGAATCTGGGAGCAGTGGTAAGGATCAGGGTTATGATCACTTCATTGACATAACTGCTGGTGCAAATTTTAACAACCCTGATCCTCACTCTGCTAGTTATGCATTCACTGCAAACGAAAACCAGATGTCAGACAATTTAAGCTTTGAACTAAATGATTTGCAACATTTTGATCCCACTGACTTAGAGGAAATGGACATCCTGCACCAACTGGCTTTACTAAGTGTTAGAACTAGCAAGTTCTACAAAAGAACAGGGCGAAAATTCCCAGGTTTGCATGGGAATCTAAGGGTTGGGTTGGATAAATCGAAAATCAAGTGCTACAAGTGTAATAGGTTGGGACATTTCGCTAGGGAATGTAGGAGTCAAACTACTGGTCCCATAATTACTCATCCTAGCTCAAATCCTAGACCTCAAAACCAAAGCACTGTGCACTATGCCCAGTATGCCCCAGCAGCTCAAGTGAACACTGCTCACTATGCTGCTGCCCCTGTGCCAGTGCACTATGTCCAAACTACTGTTCCACAGATTCAATATGTTCAAACCCCTGCTCCACAGGTACAAGTGCAACCTGTTGCACCTCAAACCACTGCTCCAGCTGCAGTACAACCAGATCAACAAAGCTTTTTCACTCAAGGGTTTGTTGACTGGAGCAATATGCCTGAAGACCTTAGTGATGAAAACTTTGCACTCTATGCTTCTAATGATTCTTCTCATGATGAGTTTTGTTTGATGGCATTAGAGTCAATACAGGAGGGGGTTGAAACTGAGGAGGAACAGCTGAGTATTGAAACAGTGGATGAGGTGACTGAAGCAGTGGTTACTGCTGTGGCTGGTGAACTACAGATTGGAGAAAGTTCAGGTACCCTGATTGAACCAATGACAGATCCATGGTCCATAGAGGACAAAGAAGAAGAGAAAGAAGAAAAGGCTGGTGAAAAGAAGGTGAAAGCTGATGATGAAGAAGATCATAAATGTGATTGTGCAATGATGGCAGCTGCCAAGGTATCTCCTCAATTTCTTGAAAAACTGTGTTTTGACAATTGCATAATTGCTTTTGCTAACATCAAAGAGGTGAATGAAAACCTTCGGGATAAAATCTTGACTGATGAGGTCAAATTTGAAAAGTCTTTAAAAGAACTTAAAAACAAATTGACTGAAAAGGAAAAAGAAATCAGCTGTCTAAAAGAAGAGCAAAGCATCACCAAAACCCAACTTCAAACTATGGTAGAAAAATACCAAGTTTGCAAAAAGGAGTTGGAATCCACCCAGATTACTTGTGAAAGATGGGTGGAATCCTGCAGAGGATATGAGGTGATGCTTGCTAAACAGATTGAAAGCAATGTGAAATTTGGGGTTGGTTATAGAAAATATGATAATGAACATATTGCTTTTGAAAAATCTGTCCAAACCACTGATGAAGCTACTGAGCTCATCCCCACAAACAAGAATGGCCAAGAAGTGAAAATCACTGACAAACTTGGTAACAAAATCACACTTACCAGACCAATGGGATCGTCCACTTTCAAGGAGCGTGAAGATCATCAGTTTAAACCAAAATGGTCTGATGAGTGTGATATTCTTGAAAATTTCAAGCCAATGGACTTTACATCAACTGATGGTGTTAAGGCTCCAAAAGCTAAAGTCATACCTCTCAAGGACATCCCAGCAGTGGTTAAAACCTCTGCTGCAAAGGAGTCTGAAAGGAGAAAGAAGAAAGAAAAAATTGATAACTTGTTTTGTGAATTCTGTGAGAAAAGGAATCATCTAACAAAAGATTGTTTCCACTTAAAAGCTTATGATTTAAACAGAACAAGTATCATTGTTTCAGCTGAAAGTTGCATTGTTTGTGGCAAAACAAACCACAAAACTCAAGCATGTGTGTATCTCAAAAACTTTGATGTGAAAAAGAATGAGTACATTGCTAAAACATCCTTGAGTCCATCATCATCATCAACATCTGTCAAATTCACCAAGAAACAACCACTGTTTGTGCCAGTTCAAACAGCTGTCACAAAACAGCTGAACCAAACATCTGTCAAAAGAGATGTTCAGGTTACTAATGCACCCACTGCTAATCAATTCAGAAAAGGCAAGGAAAAACAGTCTTACCAAAGGATTCCACACGTTTATGAGGCCTACAAAAAGCCCTCTAAACCCAAAGTGAATAGGCATCCTTTTGGTTACCAGCAGGTGATTGGTCAGGACCCACAACAGTGGTTAGAGAAACACTGTCCTAAAGCAGTCCAAACCCCTGACCTAACCACTGTCCATCACTCTGCATCCATCCCAGACACTGTTGAGACCCCATCCAAAGCCTTGTTGGCTTTGGAGACCTTAATGAACTAATCCTTTTACTACATGTGCAGGGAGCTTCTGCATGCTTTGATAGTCTTTGGTATGTAGATAGTGGAGGTTCCAGGCACATGACAGGATGTAAAGCCCTCCTCAAAGACTTTAAAATCCATGGAGGGGGTGATATATCCTTTGGGAATAATATTAAGGGGAAGGTTTTGGGGTCTGGTACAGTGCAATCTGGAAATGTAAAATTTGAAAATGTCAATCTGATAGACAATCTAAAATTCAACCTTCTGAGTG
>JARYGA010030210.1:0-62878 GCA_030545235.1 Helianthus tuberosus
CGAACAGACTACCCTCCGATCAGACTATCGTCCAAACGAGTTATCACCCGTTCAATCTACACCTTGGTCCCACACTTAACTATTGTTTTCAAAAACTTGAAGGATGAACATTGAACGAAGGGCTGACCGATCGGGTTACCATCCGATCGGACTACCACTCGACCATGTGACGTTCTGACTTCAACACTTAAACAATTTTCAACATGTTGAATACACGAGGGATGCCACCCGATCGAACAACCGTCGGATCGAGTGACAACCTGCTGTGAACTTGTTCTTGCTGAAGTGCCCAACCTATCGGACTGTCGCCCGATCGAACGGTCGTTCGATTGATCGACCTGAAAGATAGAAGTACTTCAATGTTTTCAAAATGCTACAACGAAAACTTCAAAAGTCAAGCCATCATACACAAACAAGTCCTTTCCAAAGGAAGTAACAATCCACTCGAACGGTCATCCGACAGGACGATCGTCCGAACGGACTGTCACTCGAACGATGTGCTGTCCGATCGGACTACCATCCAATCGAACTGCTGTCCTACCCACTTGCACTCTGTATCGTTTTATGCGTCGCTTATTGTTGGTGCACACATCTGTCGTCTTCGTCTTGTATCGAGTCTCGGGTACGGTGCGGATCTAAACAAGACATGATGTCATGATGACATCATCTAGGTGACATCATCAATGACATCACATCATATAAAGACATAAGTGAAATGCATGAAATTGAAATCAGTTTGTCGTTTGCATGAGATTTCGCTTCAAGACAAGACTTTGTCAATTTCGCTTCAATTAGAAAGTTGTGGATTTCGCTTGAGCTTGTTCAAGCGAAATCATGTGCTCTATAAATAGGTTAATAGGCATTTCATTTGTAACAATTGTCTCAGAGTTATACCGAAGTGCTGCCGGTATACCTTTTGACTGTAATCGCTGTAATATCAATATATAAAAGGTTTAAAGTGTGAAACAAGCTGTTTACAGATCCGTTTCTTAGTTTCCGCCTCTGAAACGGACTAGAACTCTTCCAAACGACTTGTTTAGGTCGGAATCCGATCCTACAATTGGTATCAGAGCCAGTAAAGAAGAGTTCTTGTTAATTCAGCCGTAAAATCTGTTTCTACACCTTTCTTTTTAAAAATTTTAAACTTTTTTCGGACAAATTCGGTTCAAACTTTCACAATACATGCGAAAACATGTTTTAACAAATCTTTGAGTTTTTCAGATCTAAAATCAGATTAAAACTGGATTAATCGAACCAAAATCAGATCGAATTGGCTGGCATCAGCAGGTTTCGCTTCAGAATACTTGTGGATTTCGCTTGAAATCATAAGTTGAGCATGATTTCGCTTCAAGTTGATGATAATCTGTTGATTTCGCTTCAAGAATTGATGTATTTCTGTTGATCTCGCTTGAAAGTATGATATTGTGTTAGATTTCGCTTGAGAATTCAAATGTCACTAGATTTCGCTTGAATATTGTGTGATAATTGAAGATTTCGCTTGAGAGATTGATCAGATTACACTTGAATTTGTTTGATTTCGCTTCAGAGAGTTTTTCTGTTTGAGTTTACCTCATCATTCATCGGCTTATGTGAGAGTTTGAGATTCAATTAGATAATTGTTGCAAGAATTGTTGTCAGTTACCGAGGTCACAGGTTTGGAGTTGTTAGTTGGTTCGCACGGTTCAATCAGTCGTTTTTGTCTGTCAAGTTGCGGTTTCAGTCAAGTTTGTTTTGTGTGGTCAAGTCACGTGATATAAGTTCAGTTTGTACGGGATTGGAGTTCAAAGGTTTCAAAGGGTCAAGGTCAATTGAATTCGATCCGGGTCATTTAGTCCACACAGTTGGTCAACGTTCTGTTCGAACAGAAAAATCATCAGTTCAAGTACCAGTCTTATTCAATTAATTGATAAGCGTTTAAACTGATTGTTTGTTTGTTTTTTTTTTGTAAAGGTGCTTGTCGGTTTTTAAAAGAGATTCAAGTTGCTAAAGAAATGGATTTCGAGTTCTACAACGCGTTTGCTACACCCTCGACTACTCCAGCTTCAATTGCTCAAAATATGAAGGCAGAAAACGAAACTGGAACGATGCAAAAACCCCCGAAGCTTATGGGAATTGAAGATTACCACGGGTGGAAGAAACGGTTTGAGAATTGGGTTCAGGCGAATCATCTAAAAGCTTGGGAAAGTATCGAAACTGAGTATGAGAGGCCAAAGAATACAACGGGAGCTGATAAAATCATTTCTGAATTTACTGAACAAGAGAGGGAAAGTTATAAAGGAGAGAAAATGATGATCAATCTGTTACAACAAGCTATAACAGAAGATATATTTGTGTTGCTTCAGCATGATGAAAACGCTTATTCTATTTGGGAAGCTCTTGAAAAGAAATTTGAGGGAAGCACTGAAATGTTACAGAGTAAAGCAGCTTTGTTGAAAAAGGAGTTTGAACTGTTTACGTGCATGCCTGGTGAAACAACAAAGAGTCTTATTGAAAGATATTGTCATCTTGTACGTACCATGTCACAGTTGAAGATTAAGAAAAATGCAGCAGAATGGGTTGAAAAACTTGCTGATGCGTTACCGCAACAAGAATGGGGTACATATATGATGATATTGAAAAATTCAGGACAGTATAAAAAGCTATCAATTGCACAGTTTATAGAGAAGTTGGAGGCACAGGATCTGGAGCAGCAGAAAATTGCTAGAATGAACAGTTCTACTCATCAACAAGATATCAAATTGTATTATAAAGGAAATGTTCAAACTGCTGAAGCAAGTCCAAAGATACAAACTGCATTTAGTGTTGGAAATCAATCTACACCAAGCAGTCAAGGATCAGTCAACACTAGTGGGTTTTCAACGGTGAATCCTCCAAGTGTTCAAAGTTCATCTACTGGAAATGGTCATCTACTTCAGTGCAATGTAGCTCTACATCTTCAAAATGGTCAAAATTATTCTGAAGAAGTTGTAAAGCATCATATGGGATTATTGGTCACTGCATTAGAGTCTTATGAAGGATTGATTGCCGGAAAAATTGGTAATCCGATGCTGACAAAGGAAGATTATGACCAAATTGATGCAGAGGAGCTAGAACTGATGGATATTAAATGGGCTTTAGCTAGTGTTTTGAGGAGAGCAGAAAAATTTAGATTGGTTACAGGAAGAACTGATTTCTTGGATGCAAATCTTTCTAATCTTGGATTTGATAAATCTAAAGTTGTTTGTTTTCGTTGCAGGGAGAAAGGCCATTTTAAAAGGGAGTGCAGGAATCAGGAGCCGAGAGGAGCAAAGGAGTCTGCTGGAAAAGATGATTATTATCGAAAGACCATTTATCAGCAAATCACTCATCAACCACATCAACAAAAGGAACCTCAAACGGCACATGGAAAAATGATCGAAGATGCAAACAAGAAAGCTTACTATGGCATCATGGATCAAGATGACGAGAAATTGGCTGAAGGATTTAGCTGGGACAAGTACATTCCAGCTGATTCAAATGTTGGAGCGTTTATTGCTCATATTATTCGAAAACCGGAAATGCTGAAGGAATGGATGGAAGTGTTATCTGATGAGGAGAAAAGTGAAGATGAAGGATCTGTTTCATCTGAAAACAGTTCGTCAGAGACAAGTGACAGTGAAGAAGAAATTGAACAGATTAAAATTGGAAAAACTCACTTATCTTCTGATAGTTTTGAATTTTATTTTGCAGAAAAATTGAAGAAACTAAAAGAAAGGAAAGCTGCAAAAGATTTAAAAGAAGTCAAAGTGATTGAGAAGATTGTGGAAGTTGAAAAGATAGTTGAAGTCGAGAAGATCGTTGAAATCACAAAACCTTGTCTTACATGTTTAGAGTCTTGTAAACAGTGTATAGAAAAAGATGAAAGGTTTAGTGAGTTAGAAAAGTTGAAAGAAAAATTATTGTTTGATGTAAAGAATTTGAAAAAGTCGTATGATGTATTGAACAGACATGTAAATGATCTGGAGAAGACTAACTCTGAAAGAGAAAAAGCTTTGAAGATGCTGAATGCTACCATGATGACAAAGCAAAAAGAGATCAACATGTACATAGAAGAATGTGCAAAGAGGAAAAAAGAGTTGGATAGTGAAGCAGCTGAGAATGAAAGAATCAGAAGATTGCTGCAAAGTTACAAAGGTTGTGATTACATAATCGACAGAATTTATCCAACAGTTGAAGGATTTGAAGCTTTTAAAAATGAAGAAACAAAGCCAAAGAAGAAAAAAGGATACTGGTAAGAAACAGGGTGTATGTTATAACAAGTGTCCGCCTCCGATTTGGGAAGGTTACTCGCCTAGAAAACCTAACGAGGAAGAACTAAAACAGGCGGTCAATATTAAGCTAGAATCCGAGATAATTGATGTTTTACCGGACAATATTGATGTCACGTTCACAGCGTCCGACACAGATCATGAGTCCGAACTGATAAAAAGAGTGGTTGATCAGGTGTTGGATAAGGATGAGGAGTCAGAGTCAAAGTCCGAGTCCGAAAGTTCGTGTCAGTCAGTTGGGAGTTCGAGTTCATCCGAAAAGAGTTCAAAGTCGTCGGGAAAACGGGTTTACAGTAAAGAGTTTTTGTTGTCAAAATCTAATTTGAGTGACGAAACATTTGAAGTTGCATATACTTTGAATGATTCTGACAAATTATATTTTGATAAAGAATTTCCAATTAGAAGTGTTCGGTTTGACATGATTAAAAGGTTTTCAAAATAACAGAAATTAATATTTCTGAAATTAAAGATTTAAATCCTACTGGAAAACCTAAAAAATACACTTCAAGAGTACAACAACGTTTGAACAAGAAAAAAGGTTACAATTCTGGTTCTGGTTTTCAAAAGAAATCAAACCACAATCGTAGCTACAAAAAGAAAGGAATTGGTTTTATTCCACCTGAAAATTATAAAAATGAGAAAATTTCTAAAACAAATACAAAATATGTTGCAGGAACAAGCCATGAAGAAGAATCAAAAAGCTCATTCTTGAAGCAATCAAACACAGAATTTCTCGCAAAGAAAGTGAAGAATGAAGATTATCAAAGAAAGGAGACAAGAACCTGTTACAGATGCAATGAAGTTGGTCATATTGCATGGAACTGTCCCCAAGAAACAAAAACAAAACAGGGAGTCTCACAAAAACTGAAAGAAGTTATTGTTGACAAAACTGAACCACCAACTGAAAGATTCAAAGTATTCAAAAATTCAACATATGAAGTTGGTGAATGTTCAAAAAGATTTTACAAGAAAAGGGGAAATCTTGACAACCAAGCTTGGGTTGTTAAGAAATCAGAAGTAAAATCTGGTGATGAATCTGATTCCACAAAGTCAGAGGAGCCACAGGTTGAGCTAAAAATTGAAAACTCAGTTCCTCTAATGGATGATGAGAACTTTCCATCATTGAGGACTGAATATTTTAAATCAAAAGTTGGGAAAGTTGAGATCTCAAATCAATTCTATTCTGAACAGAAAGAATTTGATGTTGAGAAAGCGTTTAATGGAAACATTAAAAAGATGATTGGTAAAATGATTGATGGGAAGGTTAAAGGGGTAAAGGAGTTTTATGCTACAAAGAAGGCAACTTATAGCCCAACCCCTAGTGAAGTTGAGAAGTTTACACCCAAGGCTGGTCAGGCTTGGGTGGATATTTTCTTTCATTGAAAAACCTGACTTGCCGGAGATCCCATGTTTGTGATAGCGGATCAGGAATCGGCATCTTTCTTAGTGATTGATTGTGTGATTGAATCTTAAAGTTTGTTAAATTTTACAGATTATGAATTGCCGGAGATCCCATGTTTGTGATAGCGGATCAGGAATCGGCATCTTTCTTAGTGATTGATTGTGTGATTGAATCTTAAAGTTTGTTAAATTTTACAGATTGTGAATTGCCGGAACTCCCAGGTTTGTAAGCGAGGAGTAGGAATCGGCACCTTGAGAATTCAACTAACAGATGATGTTTGGTTGAAAATGTTTGATTGGATTGATCTTAAAAGTGGTAAATCAGGGACATTTAATTGTACTTAATTTTCTACAAATGATTGAGGAACGGTATGACGAACCCCTAACTTTACAAGTGGTAAAATCAACAAAACCTATTTTCCGGAAAAATCATTTTGGTTAAAACAAACTTAAGTGTTTTGAAATCATAATGAGAAAATAGTTTTGTGTAAGGGGAAGTTCTGATTGTTTATGCCAAGTGGATGGCGATTTGAAGTGATTTGATATCAGTTGTCACTTTACTGTATAGTTTATTTTCAAATTTCCTAAAATGTGTTTGCATTTTAGGGGGAGTAGAAAATTTCAGAAAATCCAAAAACATTTGAAAATTTAAATAAAAAAAAGCCAAAAACATGATAAAATTCAAAAATGAGTTTTGTTGTATAAAAGAGGAAATGATAGTACATCAGTGGACGATCACAGCATGCTAAAGAAATGTAAAGTAAAAATGTGATAAACAATCTCACTGTGGATATGTCAGTAGGTTTTTGCACATTTAGTAAATTGTGACGAGATATAAACATAAAATTTACTTGCGTATACATGGGGAACACCTCCAGGATATATAGGTAACCCCTGAAATCTTGTTTGAAGGGTCCCATATTCTGAGATACTAGGTCTTTATACTCAGTGATATCTGGGGTATTATCCCGGGACTTCTGATTTTGCGGAAGCAATGGCCTAGTCCCCGGAGAATACTTTCTGCTTGCTTGAAATATAGCACCACCCTCAGCTAAAAAATGATGAAACATTGAAAAATGCTAATCATGGCTGTTGTAATACAAAAGATCCTCTAAAGGGGACACACCTAAAAGTCAACTAGGCTCTCTGCTGAACGGAAGTTCTGACCTGAGCTATCACGGTTGCATAATTTATTCCCTTACAGATATCATCTGTGGTATACTCACCTGTAAGACTGAATACTGGGGACTGGATACGGGAGTATATACTGAGGTGGGACACATGTAGATGTTTAAGTCCTAAAACACTAATTCGTATCTCGAAACAGTTGAACTTTGTGTGAAAATTTAAGTGGACCAGTATACTGATAATCTAAGTGAATCGTTTAAAACTTAAAATGAAATGAAGCTTAACGGTGTTGGTGATTTGTCTCAAAAACTGATATGATCCTCTTGCACAAACTCACAAAAATATTGTATGTAAATATTTCTTTACTGCATTTCATTCATTCAAAAATTTCAAAAAGATTTTTAGTGTGTTTTAGCATAAATTTTGAAAAATCCAAAAAGATTTTAGACAACTAATGTTGAAGAGCTGAATTTCAAAATTCTGAGTGCTAAACATGACGAATAGGTTTGGGTGATTTTGATTGAAAAGTTTTTTCAGAGATAAAAAAATTTGTTAAATGATCATTGTTAATGTTTGATTTTATACTGATTGGAGAAGGATCAGTGTTGGTGCATGAAATTTGATAAATTGTTAAATATTTTATTTTTTTGAATCTTATTTTTGGGTAGAGTTTGTGCAGGATAGGATGGATTCTGAGCAGATAGAGTATCAGGTTCCGATACCTGAGAATTCTGAAATTCTGTAAAAGCCAGACTACGATCCCAGCATGTTTTGAGGGGGAGTCTGTTAGAGGGAGAGAGAATTGGAGATAGGATAGAGCTAGATAGAGATTCTGAAGAAAGCTCAAAGACTGATAAAGACTGAAGATTGAGAAGACTCGACACTTAAGACTCGTCAACATCTGAGGGGGAGTCTGTTGGTGCACACATCTGTCGTCTTCGTCTTGTATCGAGTCTCGGGTACGGTGCGGATCTAAACAAGACATGATGTCATGATGACATCATCTAGGTGACATCATCAATGACATCACATCATATAAAGACATAAGTGAAATGCATGAAATTGAAATCAGTTTGTCGTTTGCATGAGATTTCGCTTCAAGACAAGACTTTGTCAATTTCGCTTCAATTAGAAAGTTGTGGATTTCGCTTGAGCTTGTTCAAGCGAAATCATGTGCTCTATAAATAGGTTAATAGGCATTTCATTTGTAACAATTGTCTCAGAGTTATACCGAAGTGCTGCCGGTATACCTTTTGACTGTAATCGCTGTAATATCAATATATAAAAGGTTTAAAGTGTGAAACAAGCTGTTTACAGATCCGTTTCTTAGTTTCCGCCTCTGAAACGGACTAGAACTCTTCCAAACGACTTGTTTAGGTCGGAATCCGATCCTACACTTATCGTTATGCTATCAATCTGTTCAGGCTAACCCTACTCTCTAGCGCTCCCTTCAATCCACCAATCGCTGTGAGTATACTCGAATCCCTTTTTGCTTTACGCACTTTTGGGTGTTACATGTGTTACTTATACAAAAATCACATCGAACACACTACGCAATACTTTAATCGCTAACCAATTACCGCATGTTATACGTGACTTAATGAATGCTTGTTTGTTATGTTTACACATGGAATGCTGTCAACCTGCCTTAGCAACGATAATACTATTAGTTTGGACTCAACACCTGTTCACTCAGGGGTTGTTAAGGACAATTACCTACATGGCTCACAATGGTGAGTGTGTATCGCGAACCGCCTTGGGCCAATCAACCCGCAGTCAATGGTATCGATAGGTTCATGTCGATAACTAACATGCCTCATTTTACACTATGTACGTGCTGGTTATGTGTAATGTTTTCGAACTCTATATGCTATTATCAAACTTGTATGCTCACCTTTACACTATGTGTATTGACTTTTATTTTAACGTATGTGACAGGTGCTTAGGATGCTTATTTGCTTTCTTTGGTGTGAAATCGAGGCTAGGAAAGACCTAGGTCAACAATAAACAATTGTCTGTAACGAAAATCTGAGTTGTCAGAACAGAACAATTTGACTAGATCTTTTCTGTAATAATTGTATTATCATTTATGACATGGTATGGGACGTGTTGCTTTAAATATTTGGTAAATATAGTTGTTATGGAAACTTCTGGACAATCTGTTTCGCTCAGTGCCATGCCCCAATGTTTCTGCCATCGGTTGGGGTGTGACAGATTGGTATCAGAGCCATAACTATAGGGAATTAGGCAAGACTCGACCTAGTCCGGGTCGATGTCTTAGAGACCTAGTCTATAGTTAGGAACCAACAGACCGACTCGTGCATGTGCATTAAGGATTATGTATGAGCATACCTGCTATTTTCTCGCTATTCTCGCCTACGCTACTCTATCACTGCACTCGAATTTTCAAATATGATTGAGCGATGAGGTCAAGATTAGGTGTGAAAACCATAAACTCTCGACTAAATTGCTTGTTCAACCCACATTTTTATCTATAAACACGAGAAAATTGCGTTGAAATAGGAGTGAAAACCATACTTTGACGCATAATTCTCTTTTATGTTATCAAAACAGGAACGAAGTTGTTAAGCCAGGGGTGAAACCCTAACCTTGACGACTTGTTCCGGCCTCTACTTGGTTTTTACAAAACTCGCACCAAAGTCTCGACGGACTCCAACGACTTGAAGTCACGATGTGATTGGAAGGATGCTTGCCGATCCCAAGACTCGAGGCAAAAGCACAGTCCTGAAAGTCAAAGCGTGTACAACAGGTCCCTGTGAATAGTCGAATCACTTTGGTTAGTCCATGTCTAATAGCCGTAGACGAACTATTTCCCGATTTTTATGTGTTTCGATTCTGAGCCCGCAACTGCTGTCTCTGATGATTCGTTGATTTTATGTGTTTGTATGTGTATTTACCTGCTTATGTGTTTTAACTTTTGGAGACTTATTCGATTTTCTCTTTCGCTTTGATCGACACGCACGACCCGCATTGCACACTATCTCAAAACGTTAACAAATCGCTACTGCCATGAGGAACCACCGTACGCTATGTTGCTTGCTATATTATTCATACTATACTACTCGCTATGCTATGCGCGAACGCTCTTTTCAAACGCTCACGAACTTTGAATGATAGGTTTCTGTATTCTGACTGCTCCCATGTGCTTCTAAGTAAATTACGTGCTTATATGCTTATGTGTTTCCATGTCCTACGTGCTTATGTGAATCTGTGGTTATATGCATATATGATTACGTGACTGTGTTCCTGAGCTTTAGTAGTATTAGACGTGTGAGGTGAGATTCGATTATGACGTGTATGAGACCTATGACGATGTCTGTTACAGACAATGTCAACTGGACCATCATCTGGACCCCATCACCCACAACTTTCTCGCCAAGAACAAAGAGACAAACACCTTGCTGCCATCCTCGCTAAACAAGTGGCAAAGGTTGTGCCTCAGATCGTGAGTGAAATTTATGAGAATGTTAGCAAATCATCTGAGGAGTCTAGAACCGAAACACCTAAAGTTTCTCCCAAGACTGCTTTCAGCTTCAAGCAGTTCAAGGCTTGCGGTCCAAAGGAATTCACTGGAGAAGATGGTCCAACGGCTATGTTTCAATGGTTCGATTCTGTCGAAGTCACTCTGCGCCAGAGTGGATGTCCGGAAAATCTCCCCACTCTAAACGCTACCGACATCTTCCAGTCCCGTGCATTAGACTGGTGGACGACCGAGAGAAACAAACGCGGAAATGATGCAGCCTATGAACTGACGTGGGAAGAGCTGAAGGCCATCATGATGGACGAATTCTGCCCTCCCCATGAACGCCAAAAGCTGGAGGGCGAATTCTGGCACATTATGCAGAAGGAAGGTGACAACGCTGCCCTGACTGCCCGCTTTAAGCAGCTCAGCATCATCTGTCCCAATCAAGTGAAGACGCCCGACATGACGATCAAGAAGTACATTCGAGCTCTACCCGACTGTGTTGCAGATTTTGTGCATGCCGCAAAGCCAGCAACAATCGAAGAAACTTACTTGCTTACCGCTGAAATCAACGACAAGCGAGTAAAAGTGGGTTTTTGGGATAAAACTTCAAAGAACCTGCACCAAGTCACCGCCGCACCAGCTGCCGAAACCGCCGCCGCTCAACCGTCAAAGTCCTCACACCGCAAGAAGAACAACAACAACAGCAGATCCAGCAACAAGAACTGTGCTGTCACTACCACTGCTGCTCCACTTCAAGCCGTACCAGCTCAACAGCAATCTCACCACCGCCCAGCATCAGTTACCTATGCACCGCCTGCAAAGCGTGCATACACAGGCCCCCACCCGGCTTGCCCAACGTGTTCTTATCATCACCCGGTGGGTCTCGCCTGCCGTTTCTGCGCTCACTTCAACATCTACGACCACTTCACTGCTAACTGCCGTACTGGTCCCCGTCAAGCGCCAGCTCAAGCCACTGCTCATCAAGCTCTGCTCCCAGCCCCACAAGGCCAACAAGCGGCTCAGACACCCGCGGTCAACGCCCGAGTCTTCTTCGCATGTGGTGATCCCAACCACTTTGCGAACATGTGCAAACAGGGTTGTGAAACAAGAGCCCCAGCAGCAGCAGCCTCAACAGCAGCAACAGCCTCAGCAACAACAGCAAGCCGCATGCACCAGAACTTTCAACATCAATGTGCGCCAAGCCCAGGCTGACAACAATGTGGTTAATGGTACGTTCCTTGTGAATGGTATTTATGCTTCGTGTTTGTTTGATACTGGAGCCGATAACTGCTTTGTATCGTTTGAATTCGAGAAGCTTCTTAGTCGTAAGCGCTCCCATCTCCCCTCGACGTTCGATGTTGAAGTCGCCACTGGAAGAACTGTCGCCGTTAATTCTGTTCTTCATGATTGTACTCTTGAGCTCAACAATCACCTCTTCCCAATCGACCTTATTCCGATGCAACTCGGAAGTTTTGACGTCATAGTAGGCATGGACTTTCTTCGCGAAAACCATGCTGAAGTTGTGTGCTTCGATAAGATGATTTGATTCTCGCTCGCGAATGGTGATCTATTGTGTGTTTATGGCGTAACTGCTTCGAAAGGTCTCAAGCTCATGTCATGTGTCCAAGCTAGCAAGAATCTCCGCAAGGAATACAGAGCTTTCTTGGCTAACATTGTAGTAGCGGAGAAGGAAAAGAAAGGAAGACCCAGTGTAAGCGATGTCCCAGTGGTTCGAGAATTCCCTAACGTTTTTCCTGAGGATCTTCCCGGACTACCGCCAAGTCGTGATATCGACTTTTGTATCGACCTCATTCCTGGAGCCAACCCTGTTGCCAAAGCTCCTTACCGACTCGTACCATCTGACATGCGTGAACTCTCGAGTCAGCTTCAGGAATTACTTGAGAAAGGCTTCATTCGCCCGAGTACCTCTCCTTGGGGCGTGCCAATCCTCTTCGTCAAAAAGAAGGATGGGTCGTTCCGGATGTGCATCGACTATCGGGAATTGAATAAGTTAACTATCAAGAATCGCTACCCCTGCCTCGCATTGATGATTTGTTTGACCAGCTATAGGGTGCTACGTGTTTCTCCAAGATCGATCTACGCTCAGGCTATCACCAGCTACGCATCCAAGAGGAGGATATACCCAAAACCGCTTTTCGCAATCGATACGGCCACTATGAGTTCGTTGTTATGCCTTTTGGTTTAATCAACGTACCCGCGGTTTTCATGGATCTGATGAATCGCGTGTGTAAACCTTATCTCGACCGTTTCATCATCGTTTTTATCGACGATGTCTTGATCTATTCCAAGTCAAAATCCGAACACGCGCAACATCTACGTTTGGTTCTCGAGCTACTCCAAGGGAATCGAATCTATGCCAAGTTCTCCAAGTGCGAATTCTGGCTAGAGGAGGTTCAATTCCTTGGTCACATTGTGAATAGTCAAGGTATTCACGTCGATCCCGCGAAGATTGAAGCCGTTAAGAGTTGGATTACACCTAAGAACCCGTCCGAAGTCCGTTCTTTTCTCGGACTAGTGGGCTATTATCGATGATTTATCGAAGAATTCTCAAAAATCGTTGTTCCGCTTATCGCTCTCACGCATAAAGACAAGCCTTTTGTTTGGGGAACCAAACAAGAGTCCGCTTTCCAAACCTCAAGCGCATGCTTTGCAATGCTCCTGTTCTCTCATTGCCCGACGAAAACGACGACTTCATTGTCTATTGTGACGCTTCCAACCTTGGTCTTGGTTGTGTTCTCATGCAAGGGGACAAGGTTATAGCTTACGCATCTCGTCAGCTCAAAATCCATGAGAAGAACTATACAACCCATGATCTCGAGCTAGGCGCAGTTGTTTTTGCGTTAAAGATTTGGCGACACTACCTGTATGGTACCAAGTGTACGATCTTCACCGATCATAGGAGCCTACAACATATCTTTGACCAGAAGGAACTTAATATGCGTCAACGCCGATGGGTAGAACTTCTCAACGACTATGACTGTGAGATTCGTTATCACCCTGGCAAAGCAAATGTCGTTGCCGACGCTCTCAGTAGATGGAGTTATCTACTTAGCATTCGTGATACCCGAGCCCAATTCGATCTCGAAACCCTCATCCGTGAAGCTCAGCATGCTTTTTTTAACGAGCGCACTCTGGATAAGGAAAGAATCTACCACGATGGAGCTCAGCTTGTGAATAAATCGAATGGGATATTCCACTGCCTGGACCAAATTTGGATCCCTAAACAGACCAATTTGCGACAGATATTGATGGACGAAGCCCACAAATCCCGATATTCCATTCATCCTGGTGCCGATAAAATGTACCAGGACCTTCGCTACAAGTACTGGTGGCTGGGCATGAAAAGGGATATTGCTCTCTACGTTGGAAAGTGCCTGACTTGCTCGAAGGTCAAGGCTGAACACCAAAGACCCTCTGGCTTACTCGAACAACCCCCGATCCCTATGTGGAAGTGGGAGAGTATAGCTATGGACTTCGTAACAAAGCTCCTGCGCGCGCCATCAGGTCACGACAGCATCTGGGTTGTTGTTGACCGTTTGACCAAATCAGCCCACTTTTTGCCAATACGGGAAGACTACAAGGTAGAACGATTAGCCCGAATCTACACCAATGAGATCATCTGTCGACATGGGACGCCTCGCGACATCATCTCTGACCGTGATGATCGGTTTGCCTCGCGACTGTGGGAAACGTTTCAAGCTGCTCTCGGTACAACGCTTAATCTAAGTACCGCTTTCCACCCTCAAACTGACGGTCAGACTGAGAGAACGATCCGTACTCTTGAAGACATGCTCCGTTCGTGTGTCATAGATTTCGGTGGTAATTGGGATGCATACCTGCCGTTAGTCGAATTCTCGTACAATAACAGTTATCATTCCAGCATTCAGATGGCACCATTCGAGGCTTTATACGGAAGAAAATGTCGATCGCCTATTGTGTGGCACGAGATCGGTCACTTGCAATTAACCGGTCCTGAGCTATTGCAAGAAACGACTGACAAAGTCCTCCAAATTTGAGACAAATTGTTGAAAGCTCGAAGTCGACAGAAAAGTTACGCCGATAGACGACGCAAGCCCCTTGAATTTGACGTTGGCAACTACATACTCCTAAAGGTATCACCTTGGAAGGATGTTATCAGATTCGGCAAGAAAGGGAAACTAGCGCCTCGATATGTTGGACCTTTTAAGATTCTGGAAAGGATCGGAAAAGTCGCCTACAGACTCGAACTACCGGAGGAACTTAGTAATGTCCACCCGACTTTCCATGTGTCAAACCTCCGAAAGTGCCTGGCTGAGCATGATTTGATTGTACCACTCGATGACCTCCAAGTAAACGAAACACTACACTTCGTGGAAAAGCCTGTCAAAATCATGGATCGCCAAACCAAGCAGCTCAGACGCTCACGCATTCCTATTGTAAAAGTCCGATGGGAGGGCAAACGAGGCGCAAAGTTCACTTGGGAACTCGAAAGCGAAATGAAGGCGAAGTACCCGCAGTTGTTTGTTACGGCTTCGGCCTAATTTCAGGACGAAATTCCTGCAACTAGGGGAGGCTGTAACACCACGTGTTTCGAAAGTCAAAGTCAAGATTGAAGTCAAAGGAAGAAAAGATTGCTAATTGCGATCTGTTTCTCCTTGCTCAATTCCTGTTTTGACTTCTTTGACTTGTAATTAGTCTGTTTTGTTATCGCTTTAATTGTATTATGTGGAGTATCTATTAATAATCGCATAGTAATCGCTATTTATCGCTTGTTTAATCGCTTAACCGCTATCACAATCGCACTCGCAACTCGAATTACGCATTTTGGTTATTGTTATACGTGTGTGTGTTCCTTATGTGTTACTTGTGCGTGTTTATTTATGTTATGTTGTGGTGATCAATCGAAACGCAATCGAAACTCAATCGAAATCGAATCGCAAACGCTAAACGAACACGAAATAAGGATGCTTGTATGTTGATATAGTAGTTGGGATTAAAAGTAATTTGAAACAGCGAAACTTGTCGCGCCGAACACTCAAACCGGGTGACTGATTGATCGGACGACCAGCCGATCGACCAGCAATTCGATCGAGTTGCAGCTCGATCGATCAGCCAATCGACCGGACTGCCAACCGATCGACCAGCCCCTTTCCACTTTGGGTAACCCTATAAATACCCCATGTCACCATCAAACTTTCCACTTTTGCTCTCTGACGTCCGACCAGCGCTCTAACCTTGCTTTTTCTCCGATTTCTCACAATTCCGGTAAGATCTCAACCTAAATCTTGTACATCTTTGATCTACACACGATTCTACACCTTTCTATCTTTTGAATCTTAACTTTTAACCGTGAAATCATCAAGATTCAAGGTGTTCTAGGATGCCGTCATCATGTGTTCTTGAGAACTTCATGTTTTGGCCTCAATCCACCAAGAACAACTTAGATCTAACCGATTTCCACATAAACAAACAAAGATCATTCATAGATCTAAACATATTCACAACGAAAAGTATTGAAAGATGGTTTTCTAACTTTCTTTCAACTCTTTTACATTCAATGCACTCAAAATAAAATCGGAGCTTGCACCGACTCCCTACTCATTTTTGTGGTTGTGTTGGTCCAAGATCTAGATTCTATCCACGAGGTTTACCGATTTCGGGTTAAACATGGAACACCGTCTTGAACAGTTAACTAATCAGATTGGGTGGTTCCTGTCCGATCAGGAATACCAAGTATTGACATGGTTTCTGTTGCTTATCAAGTTATCAAAACATCTCGATAAAACAACAAACTATCAAAACAACCAAGTGTAAGACGAACGGAACGACCAGGACGGAATGTCGTCCGATCGAACTACCGTCCGATCGGATTGTCTTCTGAACGAGTTATCACCTGTTTGATCTATACCTTGGTCCCACACTTAACTTTTGTTTTCAAAAACTTGAAGGATGAACATTGAACGAAGGGCTGACCGATCGGGTTACCATCCGATCGGACTACCACTCGACCATGTGATGTTCTGACTTCAAGACTTAAAGAATTGTCAACATGTTCAATACACGAGGGATGTCACCCGATCGAACAACCGTCCGATCGAGTGACAACCTGCTGTGAACTTGTTCTCGCTGAAGTGCCCAACCTATCGGACTGTCGCCCGATCGAACGGTCGTTCGATCGATCGACCTGAAAGATAGAAGTACTTCAATGTTTTCAAAATGCTACAATGAAAACTTCAAAAGTCAAGCCATCATACACAAACACATCCTTCCCAAAGGAAGTAACAATCCACTCGAATGGTCATCTGACCGGACGACCGTCCGAACGGGCTGTCACTCGAACGACGTGCTGTCCGATCGGACTACCATCCGATCGAACTGCTGTCCTACCCACTTGCACTCTGTATCGTTTTACGCGTCGCTTATTATTATGATATCAATCTGTTCAGGCTAACCCTACTCTCTAGCGCTCCCTTCAATCCACTAATCGCTGTGAGTATACTCGAATCCCTTTTTGCTTTACACACTTTTGGGTGTTACATACGTTACTTATACAAAAATCACATCGAACACACTAAGAAATACTTTAATCGCTAACCAATTACTTCATGTTATACGTGACTTAATGAATGCTTGTTTGTTATGTTTACACATGGAATGCTGTCTACCTGCCTTAGCAACGATAGTACTATTAGTTTGGACTCAGCACCTATTCACTCAGGGGTTGTTAAGGACAATTACCTACATGGCTCACAGTGGTGAGTGTGTATCGTGAACTGCCTTGGGTAGTCAACCCGCAGTCATTGGTATCGATAGGTTCATGTCGATAACTAACATGCCTCATTTTACACTGTGTACGTGCTGGTTATGCGTAACGCTTTCGAACTCTATATGCTATTATCAAACTTTTATGCTCACCTTTACACTATGTGTATTGACTTTTACTTTAACGTATGTGACAGGTGCTTTGGATGCTTATTTGCTTTCTTTGGTGTGAAATCGAGGCTAGGAAAGACCTAGGTCAACAATAAACAATTGTCTGTAACGAAAATCTGAGTTGTCGGAACAGAACAATTTGACTAGATCTTTTCTGTAATAATTGTATTATCATTTATGACATGGTATGGGACGTGTTGCTTTAAATATTTGGTAAATATAGTTGTTATGGAAACTTCTGGACAATCTGTTTCGCTCACTACCATGCCCCGATGTTTCCGCCATCGGTTGGGGTGTGACAAATGTGGTATTTAGAAATACGCTTCTAATGGCGCTGAAATCATGATTTTTGGACGCGGTTTGCTATTTTAAATAAAATATTTCGTTTCAGCAATTAAAGCTGTGTTTTTTCTGCAGATTTTATGTGTTATGTTTTAAGTCATAACTTGATGAATACTTAGATTTAGACCATGAAATTTATACTGTAGATGTTCTTAGGTGTCCTGCGAACCTCCAACTGGAATTTCATCAATCGGATAACCGAGGATTTTTAAATGAATTTTTCCGTGAGCTGCAGTCAGAAAGTGATTAATCTGATAGCTTCTTAGTAAATGATTTTTTGTAAATTTTTGGTTAAAAGTTAGACTCTAAAAATTTTACACAAGCCCAATCCCTCCTAGGGGCACGTCACATAAAAAGATTGAAATTTTTGCAATCCCGTAACTCCGGTAAACGAACATCCCAAAATAGCCTATTTTCAATAAATTGAGTTATGCATGCTTGTGAGTTTGTAAAGTGTCAAATTTGCTACTGTTAGTGCTCGTACATGCTTAATGATTGTATAAATGGTGTACGTCGTAGTGTATATTACAAACATGTGCTTAAAAACTACTCGGTAATATAGTTGTGACAACTTGTATGCAAGTTGATTGCTAGATACGTGTAGGATTTGCGTGAATTACATAAGCGACCCCTAATGTTCTTGGTAACCATAATAGGACGTGGTTGACCATACTAGCTCGCATAACTTAATATGCCGAGCTAATCTAAGGTGAGTTCACATATTTACTAAAAGCATGTATTCCTGGTGGTTAGGAACCTCACTTTCTCTGGTTTGGGATTGCCTAGTATTCCTGGTTTGGACTACTTTTAAATACTATTTATACTTCATGTCTTTAGCAAACTAAACGAACTCTATTAACAGTCCCCACACACCAATACCGATTAGTTGTCAGGGTTTGGCGAACGGGGGTACTAGTTGATAGCGCTATTAGGTTTGACAAACCTCACACCGTGCCGAGGAGGACGGGCGTGAACTTTGCCTTGGCAACTGGTCAATGATGATAGACATTGACACGGGGCAAAAATAACTTAAACAGTCAAGTTTCGATATTACGCAGTTTAGTAGCTTAAAGATGGGGTAGCTCCCCATGACATATTTTACAAATTAAGTAATTTAACAACCTGTTTTTGAAACAACACCGGAAACTGTGAACTCGCCAACTTTATGTTGACACACTTATGCATGCTTTGCAAGTCGTTAGGTACAGCTCAGGAGCTTGGTACGTTGAATTGTCGTGGCTGCGTTAACTATTTGATTTGGTTTTATTAAACAATTATGGTTTTAAATATTATTTGGATTTTTAAACTTTTTACTTCCGCTGTTGGTTAAACTATGTTTTTGGACATTTAAACTTTAGATCACTAATCGTGTTGATGGTGATACTTTTTGATAACTTAATTAATTGTTCAACATAATTAGTGGTTTGATCCTCGTCGGTCGCACATCTCGCGGTAAAACTCCATGTGTGGATTTGAGGGTGTGACACAAAGGGACATGACCCCGTGTGGCAAGTCCAGAAAGAAAAAGTTACAGCGACAAGGAGGCACGAGGGCATGTCAAAGGGACACGACCCCGTGTAAAGATTCTGTTTCATTTTTAAAACAGCTGTTAAGGTGTTGGGCCTCCTATTTCGGGTCTGGGGAGCTGTATGTTTGGTGGATCCAAGCATCCCAAGGCACCTGTATACTTATTCACACCACAACAACACAATATAACGAGAAAACATAAAATCCTACGTTACAAAAGTTTAAATGTTATCATCCATCATCACAACCACATAAAAAGAAAATAAAAAGTACGGAAAAGTAAATTGCCCTTGTTATCCTTGAAGCGTATCAGACCATTGTTGCAGTCAGCGATGAGGTTGAGGCTTCGGCAGAGGCTGACATCAACCCGGGTTACGCCAACACCCTTGGTAAAGCGGAGTGGGGTGCGTGGCGCGTAGGCCTTGTAAACCCGAGCAATCTAACCTCCAAAGAATATGGGTATGGGATATGTAGCCTTCGTGTAGGTGGCCATATTCTTGAGGAGCATGTAGGCGACATTCAGGGGTTTTCGGTTTAGGATGTTGCATAAACAAGTTAGCTCCTGAAGGTTCACGATTTCACACCCCAACCGATGGCGGAAACATTGGGGTGAGGCACTGAGCGAAACAGATTGTCCAGGAGAAATCCATAACAACTAAATTTACCAAATATTAATAAGTCATGTCCCATACCACACAACATATTCAGTAATATAATTATTACAGACCAATATCTCAAAGACAATTAAAGACTTTTCTAACAACTCATAAAGTTAAATTGTTTGTTTATTTCTAGACTCTCCTACTTGATTCCACAAAAGCAAGAGCACAACATCCTAAGCATTCAAACACCTGCCACATACGTTAAAATAGAGGTTAATACACATAGTGTAAGGTGAGCATACAAGTTTATTAGTAATAATAGATTGTGAAGACGTTCACGCATAACCAACATGTAACATGTAGTAAAGTGAAGCTAGTAGGTTATCGACAATGAAATATGCACAGACGTGACTGTGAGTTGTAGAGAGCGCAACATATATCACCACTGTGACACATGAAGAAATACCCTTAGCAACCCCCGTCCACGACAGGTGCTGAGTCCAAACTATAGTACTATTATTGCTAAGGTGTCAGGCAACAATCACTGTGTAAACATAACATACAAGCATGCATCGAGTAACACGTATAACATGCAATAACGGTCAGCGTTATAAAGTGTTTGCGTTGTGTGTAGATTGTGATTTGAATAAGTAACGTATGTAACACCCAAAAGTGCGTAAAGCAAAAAAGGGATCGAGTATACTCACAGCGATGGTAGCTACTAAACACAATCTATGGTTGGATTGAAGGGAGCGCTAGGGTAAGCCTGATTTCAGAACGAGTACATAAGAGATGAATGGCGCGTAAAACGGTGCAAGTGAAACAGGTGACGAAGAGTCATCCGATCGGATGACAATCTGAACGGATGGTCATTCGATCAGATGACAATCCGTTCGGATGGTCATTCGGTCGGATGGCCATTTGGTCGGATTATCCTTTGTTTGGGATGGATGTGTTTGTGTATGATGGCTTTGAAGTTTTCGTTGTTGCATTTTGAAAACAGAGAAGTATCTCTACCTTTCAGGTCGTTCGATCGAATGGTCGTTCGATCGAAGAGCGATCCCTCCAGCGAGACATTCCTCAGAGAACAAGTTCACAGCAGGATTGTCATTCGATCGGATGGTCTTCCGATCGGATGGCAATCCGTTAGAAACTGTTGATCTTTGAAAATTAATAAAAAGTTTAAGTGCTGAAACCATGAGTTAATCTGATCGGATTGTCGTTCGATAGGATGGCAATCCGATCGGACGGCAATCTATTTGGGTGGCGGGTTCGTTTTGAAATTCGTTGAGTTTTGAAAGTTTTGCGGTGTGATCGAGACGGCATGACAACGTGTTAAACAACAGGAAACCCTATCAAGTCCAGACTATCTGATCGGATGGGAATCGCCCCAGTCCGATCAGTTAACTGTTAGTGACAGTTTGTTCATGTTCAACCCAGAATCGTTTGTCTCTTTGATAGGAATCAGATCTCAGACTGACACTTCACTAGAAACGAGTAGAGGGCCTGAATAAGTTCCGATTCTATCGGTTTTGAGTGCATTGAGTGTAAAAGAGTTGAAAGAAAGTTATGAAACCATCTTTTAATCCTTCTACCCATGAAAATGTTTAGATCTATGCAAAAATAGTGTTGAATCATGTTGAAATCCTTTAGATCTGAGTTGTTCTTGGTGGAGTGAGGCAAAATCTTTAAGTTCATAAGAACCCCATGATGACATCATCCTAGAACACCTCAAATCCGCTGATTTCACGGTTAAAAGTGAAGATTCAAAGGTGAAAATGATGAAGAAATGTGTTTAGATCATAGAAGTACAAGATTTGGGGAAGAAACTTACAAGAATCGCGAGAAATCGAAGGAAAAGTGGGCTTGAGCGTGCTGGTCGGAAGAGAGAGCTGTCACATCATTGTTTGTGGTGTGATAGGGGTATTTATAGGTTGCCAAAAGAGGAAAGGGGAGCACAAGTGTCGGATCGGATGGCACATCGATCGGATGGCCATCCGATCGGATGGTCATCCATTCGGATGACCATTCGATCGAAGTGGTCTGGCGAGTTAGGTTTCGGCGTTTCATGTCACTTTCGAGTTTCCAGGTGAACTCCGCGCCGCGTTTGCCTTCCCAGCGAACCTTCACAATGGGAATGTGTGAGCACCTGAGCTTCTTGGTTTCTCGGTCCATGAGCTCGACAGGCTTCTCCACGAAGTGTAATGTTTCGTCCACTTGTAGATCCTCAAGTGGCACTTGTAAATCCTGCTCGGCCAGACACTTTCTGAGGTTCGAAACGTGGAAAGTTGGGTGGACGTTGCTAAGTTCCTCCGGTAGTTCGAGTCTGTAGGCCTCCTTGCCGATCCTTTCCAGAATCTTAAAGGGTCCAACATATCGAGGTGCGAGCTTTCCTTTCTTGCCGAATCTGATCACACCCTTCCAAGGTGATACTTTTAGGAGTACGTTATTGCCAACGTCAAATTCAAGGGGCTTGCGGCGTCTATCGGCGTAACTTTTCTGACGGCTCCGAGCTTTCAGCAGATTGTCTCAAATTTGGAGGATTTTGTCAGTCGTTTCTTGCAACAGCTGAGGACCAGTAATTTGCGCATCTCCGATCTCGTGCCATACAATAGGCGATCGACATTTTCTTCCATATAAACGGTGCCATTTGAATGCTAGAATGATAACTGTTATTGTACGAGAATCCGACTAAAGGTAAGTGTGCGTCCCAATTACCACCGAAATCTATGACACACGAGCGAAGCATGTCTTCAAGGGTGCGAATCGTTCTTTCAGTCTGACCGTCGGTTTTTGTCACAACCCCTGATCCCTATTACCTCGGGAATGGGCGGCCGCGAGCCAGTTTCGGTGGTATCGCGTGTTTAGTCAATTTTGGCAGCGGAATTTACATCAGGACCGTAGTTAGGAAATATTTTATCAGAGTAAATACCACACTTTCATAATATTAAACACATGGGATAAAACCCAAGTTTTAAGTACACACATTTTCCATAGGAATAAATCCGATTTTTATTTAATAAAAGCATCTATTTCTTTTTAGGTAACTTTATTGCCACTTTTCCAAGCCTTCGGTGCTGTCCAGCTGGCTTCTATTTGGCTTTCACATTTTGTTACCTGAAACGCGTTTAAAAACATTTTGTCAGTGGAAAATACTGGTGAGTGAATCCCAGTTTAACTAAGTGTAAATAAAATCCATTGTACAGTATTGAGGGCGATCTCGCAATTACATTTGTTTCCAAGTTATATCAATTAACATCCATGGTACTGTCAGACCCGACTTGTGGAAATGTTACCCCTCGCAAGGCAGTAACATAACTTTGTATACTCATGATAATTGTATTCTTACAAATACTCAATAACTGTTTAATATATAATTAATCGTGTGAGGTTTTGTAAAAACAATTTACAAAAAGGAGATTACTCACATTGCTGTCTTAGATTATCCTTTAGGGTTTCCCGGTGACAATTTATAATTTACACAAATGCACACGTGTTAGTATAATAACCCATTTTAACATTAGTAATACCCTCCCCGAGACGGCATTCCAACGACTACGTCGGGCAGAACCACGACAGCCGTTACGGAACCCTAGATCAATCGGGCAGAGTATCTAATACGTATCCAGGGGTTATGATACTTACAATAGAGCAGAACTTCGTTATTTAGGGGGTATTATACCCGAAATTATATCTATTCCTTAAGAAATTCGAGAGAGAAAGTATTCGTGAACGATTTCTGACTGAAGGCTAATGCATGCTACTTATAGGGCCTGATTTGGCTTTTTACGTGGCCCGCGTAAGGTAAGACAACGGGCTACGCGGCCCGCGTCAAAGGGGGTCAATGGCATAGCTGATCCGGGTCAGCATGTAGGGTCAATGGGTGTTGAGCCACATGGCGGCCCAGGGTTTCGCCAGCTTTTACCTTGTCGCGGCCCGCGTAAGGGTTAAATGAAGGCTTACGCGGCTCGCCTGAAACTCAATTTCTTTTGTTTTTTAATTATTTTTAATGGCATAACATATTTTGGGCTCGGTTTTCACATATTGGGTGTATTTCAAGACATATTGGGATATTTTAAAATATATTAGGGTGCCAAAAATATTTCGAGGGTGTCGGTTTTCTTTAGGGTTGTTATAGTTTTGGGATGGAAAACCGTACTTAAATTAAGAGTGGTACCAAGAGCAGATTGAAACGTTTCCCAAAGGCGCGAGGTAAACCGACCATCGCGGTCAGAGATGATGTCACGAGGCGTCCCATGTCGACAGATGATTTCGTCGGTGTAGATTCTACCTTAAAGTCTTCTCGTATTGGCAGAAAATGAGTAGATTTAGTAAGACGATCAACGACAACCCAGATGCTAACTAATAGGCTACAGGTCCTATTCTTTGAATAATCTCAAAAGGTCCAACATACCTGGGACTTAGCTTTCCTCTTTTTATGAATCTTACCACTCCTTTCCAAGGAGAGACTTTTAATAATACTTTATCTCCTACTTGAAATTCCAGTGGTTTTTGCCTGTTATCAGCATAGCTCTTTTGTTGATCGCGTGCTGCTTTCAGTCTTTCCTTGACTTGAATAATCTTGTTGGTTGTTTCTTGCACTATCTCCGGTCCAGATAGTTGCTTCTCCCCAATTTCTGCCCAACAGACTGGGTTTCGGCACTTTCGTCCATAAAGTGCTTCGAATGGTGTAGCATTGATACTTGTGTGATAACTATATTTAGACTTATGGGCTTCTTCTAATATATGATGACGCAGGTTTACTAATTTAGGTATCCACATTCTCTTTTTATGGAATCTCCAAATTCCATCGGTTCCTTGTTCTAATTCCTTAATCATACCTTTTAGTTTTTCAGTATCATCCTTGATTACTGATTCTTGTGCTTTTCTAATTTGCTCATTTAAATTCACTTGTAGATTTAATTTAAGAGAACGTACCCTTTTTGGCTTTTCGTGATACTTTCGGCTTAAAGCATATGCCACTACATTTGCTTTTCCTTCATGATACTGGATATCACAATCATAATCTCCATCCAGCGTCTTTGTCTCATATTTAATTCTTTTTGCCCAAAAACATATCTTAAACTTTTATGATCAGTGAATATGGTAAACTTACTACCATAAAGGTAATGTCTCAAAATCTTAAGGGCAAAAATTATAGCTCCCAATTCCAAATCATGAGTTGAATAATTCTCTTCATGATTCTTAAGTTGTCTAGATGCGTAAGCTATAACCTTTTGGCGTTTCATTAATACACATCCATAACCTAATTTAGAAGCGTCACAATAAACTACTAAATCTTCAGTTCCTTCTGGTAACGCTAATATGGGTGCATGGGTTAATATTTGCTTAAGAATTCTAAAGGCTTCTTCTTGCTTTGGTCCCCATTCAAACTTAATGGATTTACAGGTTAGCTTAGTTAAGGGAATGGCTATTCTAGAAAAATCTCGAATAAATCTTCTATAATAACCGGCCAATCCTAATAAACTTCTAACCTCGGTTGGTGACTCAGGGGTTTTCCATTTGGTAATCGCTTCGATCTTGGTTGGATCCACATGAATTCCTTCATGATTAACTAAGTGTCCAAGAAACTGTACCTGTTCTAACCAAAATTCGCACTTTGAAAACGTAGCATAAAGTTTTTCCTTTCTTAATAGGCTTAAAAGTACGTGCAAATGCTTTGCATGTTCCTCTTTACTTTTAGAATAGATGAGAATATCATCAATAAAAACAATTATGAATTTATCCAAATATGGCTTACATATTCGGTTCATCATGTCCACAATTGCGGCTGGGGCATTGGTTAAACCAAATGGCATGACAGTAAATTCATAATGACCATACCTTGTTCTAAATGCGGTTTTAGGAATGTCCTCTTCCTGTACCTTTAATTGATGATATCCTGACCTTAAATCGATTTTTGAAAAAAATCGAGCTCCTTGCAATTGATCGAACAGATCATCAATTCTTGGTAATGGGTACCGGTTCTTAATTGTGACCTTGTTCAATTCACGGTAATCAATGCACATACGCATTGATCCGTCCTTCTTTTTAACGAATAAAATTGGTGCTCCCCACGGCAACGAGCTTGGTTGTATGAATCCCTTCTCTAATAATTCATCTAACTGTTTCTTCAGTTCCTGCATTTCAGTGGGTGCCAAACGGTAGGGTGCTTTGGCAATTGGTGCTGTTCCTGGCAGTAGATGAATTCTGAATTCAACTTCTCTGTCCGGCGGTAGTCCTGGTAATTCTTCTGGGAACACATCTGAAAACTGAGACACTACTAGGATGTCTTTTAATTCTTTTCCTTTAGTGTTAGTGATTATGGAAATCAAGTACACCATAGATCCTTTTCTTATATAACTTGCAGTTTTCATCACAGAGATGAATTTAGTGGATCTAGATGGTTTATCACCTTTAATTGTGATCTTTTCACCCTTTGGTGAATTTACTTGAATTGACTTTTGATCACATAAAATATTAGCTTTATTGGCTATTAACCAATCCATTCCTAATACGATATCAAATCCTACCAGATTCATTGGGTACAGGTTTGAAATATACTTTTGGTTTAAAATTTCTACTCTTGCTCCCTGCAAGATTTCAGAAATCCTAACCGTTTCTCCATTTGCTGTCTCTACTAAACATTCTTGTGGAAGTTTAGTTAATGATTGATTAAGAAGTTTGCAAAACGTAGTATTAATAAAACTTTGGTTTGCACCAAAGTCAAATAATACTTTAGCAAATATATCATTAACTAAAAACGTACCGGCTATCACATCCTGAATCATTCTGGCTTCATCTGCTGTTAGAACAAATGCTCTAGCATTTTTAGTGTTCTTGTTGTTCAGAGCTGGAGCCAATTTCGGACAGTTTGGCTTGATATGACCTTTTTCCCCACAGTTGAAGCACAGTCCATTACTGGATTTCCTTCTGCAATCTTCTTCCTTGTGTCCTGGTAACTTACAGAAATTGCAGTGAGCGAAGCATTTTCCCGAATGCTTCTTCTTGCAAGTCTTACAGTAAGGTGTAGAGGTAGAACCTATATTCCTACGGTTAGAATTCCCAGAACGGAATTCTTGGGTAAGCCTCTGTGCTAGGTTTTTCCTCTGGTCTTCTTCTCGTGTACGGACGAATTCATCAGTCAAGGTGTTTGCTAGTTCTACAGCTTCTTCTATGGTTTGAGGTCTAGCTGCCTTGACTACATGTCTAATCTCTCCAATTAATCCCCAGATATAACGGGAGATTAATACTTGTTCAGGTGATGCATGGGTTGGTACTATTCTAGCATATTCAAAGAATGTAGTAGTATAACCCTTACTATCTACCCCGGTCATCCTTAGGTTCAGAAACTTATTCGCTATCTGTTCCTTTTCATTGGGAGGACAGAATTTCCTTTCTACCATATTCTTAAATTCCTCCCATTCCATGTTGTAAATCCTATCACTTCCTCTTGACTGGAGGATAGTGTTCCACCATTCTAAGGCTGAGTTCTTAAACATATTAGAAGCAAACATTATCTTTTCTTCTTTAGCACACTTGCTTTTTTTTTTTAAACAGCCTCAGTCTTTTATATCCAGCGTAGAGCTGCAATGGGTTCTTCATTGCCCGAGAATTCTATCTGTTTACAGGACCAGAATTCTTTGTAAGAACAACCATAAGGCATGGTTCTTCTTCTTTTGGGAATGGGCACTTGAAGTACGGGTCCATTGTTCACACTGTTTTCCGGTTCAGTTGATCTCTTACTGCTATGTTTACTTTTATTTTCCGCATCCTTAACAGTTTGAAGAATATATGGCATTGCATCTATAATTCCTTGTGCCACTATGTGTTGGATGACACTATTATCCATTTGGTTTCCATTGTTATTGATGCTCGGATTCTCATTAACCAAGTTAATGTTACTCTGGTTATCGTTATTCAGATTTTCTTGATTTCCTTCGTCGGTCATCTGAATTTTAAACAGTTACCACGTATTAATATCATAAAATAATATTTAATATAGTCAATCACATGACACGCACTTTGGTCAAAAGCGTCGATCATTGCGACTTTACTCTATTCATATAATATGCATCTATTACATACCAGTACTGAAATTAAAATTACAATACCGACGGAAATTTAAAGTTACATTACTAATAATAGGCATCCGTAGTTTTTTTTATACATATACACACATATTATATTATTTGATTATAAATATTATTATTACTACCGTTTCCACCATCACATTCATGGATATGGATTCATCCAGAAATCCATATTGCGCTCGTCATATTTCCAGACGAGTCGCTCTCCCACATGTCGCATTCTTTCACTACTCTCTAAAATTTCCTCACCAAATGTCCTAAGTTCTTGTACATTGTCTGCACTCATTGGGGGTGCAGGTTCTAGGACTAGGTTTGTAATCTGGGGTGCGGGTTCCTGGTATGGGTAAGGATTTTCTAGAATCTCTCTAGTGAATACATCACTATTATAATAGGGATCTAGAGGATCCAACGCTGGGTAGGCTCCTAGGTTTGGCATAGGTATGTCTTCGTGTATCGGGTAACGTTACACAAAGTCCCTAACGTCATCCCACCATGGGTCATAATTTGGGTCTAAGGGATTTGGTGCTGGTACCCTAGGTATTTCCTCCGAATTAAAATCATGCATTTCTACTTGATTTTCAGGGTTTTCTATCTCCATCGGTTGGTCAGGAATTGGTGGTTGTGGTTGGGGTGCTATCATTTAATCCAGGTTAGGGTCAGTTGCAGTGGTTGCTAGGATGTGGATATTGGCTATACCCCTATTAATCATATCCTGGGCATAGGCATCGGTTCCTCTTTTGGCTGCTGCTAGTGTTCTCTGGTCTTGTAACTTTTTCATACGCTTCCTACGCTCATGTGCCCCTCGACTGAACCATCCTCTCTTTTTCTGAGGGAATGGCTCCTCGGATTGAGCTTTAAATACGAATATTCCTTCTTCCGTATCAGCAGAGTACCCTGAGAGGGTAGGCTGAGAAGAGGTACCTTCGCTTCTAGGCGAACCAGACAATTGACAGTACGCGTCAGATGGTCCTTGGTCGCTCATACTGTAAACTAACAAATAGTCAAATAACACATAACAAGAAATACAATTATGCACGTATTCCCGTAATTTATTTCCTAACAATTTAAATTTTGATGTCAGCAGAACGCTTCTGTGGCAGAATCAGTGGCTTAGCTCTGATACCACCTTCTGTCGCAACCCCCGATCCCTATTACCTCGGGAACGGGCGGCCGCGAGCCAGTTTCGGTGGTATCGCGTGTTTAGTCAATTTTGGCAGCGGAATTTACATCAGGACCGTAGTTAGGAAATATTTTATCAGAGTAAATACCACACTTTCATAATATTAAACACATGGGATAAAACCCAAGTTTTAAGTACACACATTTTCCATAGGAATAAATCCGATTTTTATTTAATAAAAACATCTATTTCTTTTTAGGTAACTTTATTGCCACTTTTCCAAGCCTTCAGTGCTGTCCAGCTGGCTTCTATTTGGCTTTCACATTTTGTTACCTGAAACACGTTTAAAAACATTTTGTCAGTGGGAAATACTGGTGAGTGAATCCCAGTTTAACTAAGTGTAAATAAAATCCATTGTACAGTATTGAGGGCGATCTCGCAATTACATTTGTTTCCAAGTTATATCAATTAACATCCATGGTACTGTCAGACCCGACTTGTGGAAATGTTACCCCTCGCAAGGCAGTAACATAACTTTGTATACTCATGATAATTGTATTCTTACAAATACTCAATAACTGTTTAATATATAATTAATCGTGTGAGGTTTTGTAAAAACAATTTACAAAAAGGAGATTACTCACATTGTTGTCTTAGATTATCCTTTAGGGTTTCCCGGTGACAATCTATAATTTACACAAATGCACACGTGTTAGTATAATAACCCATTTTAACATTAGTAATACCCTCCCTGAGACGGCATTCCAACGACTACGTCGGGCAGAACCATGACAGCCGTTACGGAACCCTAGATTAATCGGGCAGAGTATCTAATACGTATCCAGGGGTTATGATACTTACAACGGAGCAGAACTTCGTTATTTAGGGGGTATTATACCCGAAATTATATCTATTCCTTTAGAAATTCGAGAGAGAAAGTATTCGTGAACGATTTCTGACCGAAGGCCAATGCATGCTACTTATAGGGCCTGATTTGGCTTTTTACGCGGCCCGCGTAAGGTAAGACAACGGGCTACGCGGCCCGCGTCAAAGGGGGTCAACGGCATAGCTGATCCGGGTCAGCATGTAGGGTCGACGGGTGTTGGGCCACGTGGCGGCCCATGGTTTCGCCAGCTTTTACCTTGTCGCGGCCCGCGTAAGGGTTAAATGAAGGCTTGCGCGACCCGCCTGAAACTCAATTTCTTTGTTTTTTAATTATTTTTAATGACATAACATATTTTGGGCTCGGTTTTCACATATTGGGTGTATTTTAAGACATATTGGGATATTTTATAATATATATTAGGTTGTCAAAAATATTTCGAGGGTGTCGGTTTTCTTTAGGGTTGTTATAGTTTTGGGATGGAAAGCCGTACTTAAATTAAGAGTGGTACCAAGAGCAGATTGAAACGTTTCCCAAAGGCGCGAGGTAACCCAACCATCGCGGTCAGAGATGATGTCACGAGGCGTCCCATGTCGACAGATGATTTCGTCGGTGTAGATTCGGGCTAATTTTTCTACCTTAAAGTCTTCTCGTATTGGCAGAAAATGAGCAGATTTAGTAAGACGATCAACGACAACCCAGATGCTATCGTGACCTGACGGCGTGCGCGGGAGTTTCGTTATGAAGTCCATATCTATACTCTCCCATTTCCACATGGGGATCTCGGGTTAGACGAGTAAGCCAGATGGTCTTTGCTATTCGGCCTTGACTTTCAAGTAAGTCAGGCACTTCGAAACATAGATAGTGATATCTTTCTTCATACCCGGCCACCAGTACTTGTAAGGAAGGTCCTGGTACATCTTATCGGCACCGGGATGAATAGAATATCGAGATTTGTGGGCTTCGTCCAGCAGAATTTGTCGTAAGTTAGTACGCTTGGGAATCCAAATTCGGTCTAGATAATCGAATATCCCATTCGATTTATTCTCGAGTTGATCGCCATCGTTCAAAATTCTTTCCTTCCTCAAAGTGCGTTCGGTAAAACAAGCATGTTGAGCATCACGGATAAGAGCTTCGAGATTGTGATGGGCTTGGATATTACGAACGCTATGCAAATAGCTTCGTCGGCTTAGAGCATCGGCAACGACATTTGATTTGCCAGGATGATAACGAATCTCACAGTCGTAATCATTAAGAAGTTCAACCCAATGGTGTTGGCGTATATTCAATTCCTTTTAGTTGAGGATGTGTTGTAGGCTCTTATGATCGGTGAAGATCGTACACTTGGTACCGTAAAGGTAGTGTCGCCAAATCTTCAACACAAAAACAACTGCACCAGGCTCGAGATCATGGGTTGTATAGTTCTTCTCGTGGATCTTGAGCTGACGAGATGCGTAAGCGATAACCTTGTCTCGTTGCATGAGAACACAACCAAGACCAAGGTGCGAGGCATCGCAATTGACTATGAAGTCATCGTTTCCGTCGGGTAAAGTGAGCACAGGAGCATTACAGAGCATATGCTTGAGATTTCGAAAGGCAGTCTCTTGTTCAGTTCCCCAAACAAAAGACTTGTCTTTACACGTGAGAGAAGTAAGCAGCACAACGATTCTAGAGAATCCTTCGATAAATCGGCGATAATTGCCCGCTAGTCCGAGAAAAGAACAGACTTCAGACGGGTTCTTGGGTGTAACCCAACTCTTAACAGCTTCGATCTTCACGGGGTCGACGTGAATACCTTGACTATTGACAATGTGACTGAGGAATTGAACCTCCTCTAGCCAAAATTCGCACTTGGAGAACTTTACATAGAGTCGATTCCCTTGGAGTAGTTCGAGAACCAAACATAGGTGTTGCGCGTGTTCGGTTTTCGACTTGGAATAGATTAGGATATCATCGATGAACACGATGACAAAGCGATTGAGAAAGGGTTTACACACGCGATTCATCAGATCCATGAAAACCGTGGGTGCGTTGGTTAAACCAAAGGGCATAACAATGAATTCATAGTGGCCGTATCGGGTTCGGAAAGTGGTTTTAGACATATCCTCCTCTTGAATGAGTAGTTGGTGATAGCCTAAGCGTAGATCAATCTTCGAAAAACACATAGCACCTTGTAACTGATCAAACAAATCATCGATTCGAGGCAAGGGATAGCGATTCTTGATAGTCCACTTGTTCAATTCCCTGTAGTCGATGAACATTCGGAACGACCCGTCCTTCTTTTTAACGAAAAGGACTAGCGCCCCCAAGGAGAGGTGCTAGGGCGAATGAAGCCTTTGTCAAGCAATTCCTGGAGCTGACTCGAGAGTTTACGCATTTCAGACGGAGCGAGTCGGTAAGGAGCTCTAGCAATAGGATTTGCTCCAGGAATGAGGTCGATACGAAAGTCGATATCACGACTTGGAGGTAAACCAGGTAGATCATCTGGGAATACGTTAGGAAAATCACGAACCACGGGCACCTTATCCATTGCCTTAACTTCCTTTTTCTCCGTTACTACAATGTGTGCCAAGAAATCTTGGTATTCCTTGCGGAGATACTTGCTATCCTGGACACATGACATAAGTTTAAGACCTTTCGAAGGAGTTTCGCCATACATACAAAGTTGATCACCATTAGCGAGCGAGAAACGAATCATCTTATCGAAGCAAACAACTTCAGCACAATTCTCGCGAAGAAAATCCATGCCTACTATGATGTCAAAACTACCGAGCTACTGATGTGTGCACAAAGCAACATATAAATTACATCAATTGTGGCATAAAACTAACCTTTTTTTAGTACTAATGTTGGAAAAAGTGTGTTTTTGTCTTCCTTTTGTATTTTCAGGATTAAATGAGCTCAAATGAACAAAAGAATAAAAAGGCAGCTAAATCTAACATAAATACAAGAAAAGGAACAAACGTGGCATGCCCGACCCCCCGACAGCATCTTCCCAAGCAAAAATAGGAAAATAGAAGGCTGAACACGCCCCGTGCTCAATAAGCACGGGGGCGTGCCCAAGTGTCTGCAGAAAAGACAAAGTTGTAGAAGCTTCTATCACCCACCACGGGGGCGTGCCCAATGGACACGGGGCCGTGGTCAACTCTAAGATTCGCAGAATCTGGGGAAATCTTGATAGTACAGATACGCTTCTGCACACGGGGGTGTGGTCAACTAATGCAGACAAACTGCAATTAATGAAGAAAGAGAAGGAGGATGGACACGGGGCGGTGCCCGAGCTGCTGTTCAGGCTATAAATAGGGGTGCTTGGCTCATTTGCAAACCATCCCTTGGCACACCACCTCTCTCACACTTCACCCACCCACCACCACCATCACGACACCATCATCCACCACCATCATCCATCAATGAGTGTGTGTGATGTGCACAAAGTGGTTTAACTAAATTAACTAAATTAAACCCTAAACTAGACTCTCTAAGTTTTAAATTTATAAAACTAAGACTCTCTAAAACCTAAACAACACGACCGGCAAGTGTACCGATCGATGCAGTATAGCCTAAGGAAGTCCGAGTATCGAACCCAAGAGACTCTACTAAATTACGCTAATGACTCTATCTAGACTAAGACTGACACGACTCAAACTATTTGTTTATTGATTGGGGGGTTTCTAAAAATCCTAAGAATGCAAATAACGAATACTAGATTAGCTAAATAACTAACACGAACTCGAACGAAGACTTTGACCAGAGATGATGAAGACTACCTAGGCTAGACGCAAGCTAAACTCAGAATGGATTCCTATTCGATGATTTTGTGGTGTGGAACCGGGATCTTTAGATACTAAACCTATTAAGACACCACTAAGCCCCTCAAACACTCTCAAGGCGATTCTTGTGGCACTACCTAGGCTGTTACGCTCACCGGTTTTCTAGATTTCTTTTCCGTCCTCTAGTTTCTTGAAAGTGCCTATATAAGACGCTCTACCTTTCAGCGCGAACGTCTAAAGCGACAACGGGTTTTAATCTTGGTTTAATAGACTATGGAATGTTAAGAACTTGTAACCAAACCTAGACCTATTAATAACCTCGAGCCTTTCCGCGACAAGTTTAGCAGAACACTTGATTTTATTAAATTACCGATTATTGTTTCTAAGGTTACTTATGCAATTTTCACCCTAAAGGATTAATGATCTATTATGTGATATAGACACTCACCAAAACCTAAAACCCTAGCTCGACTCTATTCCGTGTTAAAGACCGTCACCAAGAATCAAACGAAGCAATAAACAATAATAAAATAATCACAAGCACGCATACGCACCAAGTTAAATTCCCGAAGCTTTTACAATACAAGAAAAATCCACAACCACGCCAAAAATCGAATAAAGAACCAAACTTTATTTAACTATTGTCATAACCTAGGTAGTTTGAAGAACTAGCCAATAATCATAACCACTAAAAAGAAACAAGTCTTGAATAATAAACAATCCATAGTAATCAAGTTTAAAAACACAAAGTTATTAAAAATTGAACACTAAAAATTGCAAACCCGGACGTGAATCTTGATCGCGGCTTGAACCCTTAAACCAATAAATGTCTTCGTGCGTCTGATGTTGTCCGTATCCTTCTCTCTGCTGTGTTCGTATGCCCCTCACAGCCGTCCAAACTCTTGTGCCTCTTTTCCGTCTTCTAATTGCCGTCCACTCTACAACTCATACGGGCTTGGCCCAATTCACCCACACATAATAGCCGTGATGTGTAATTCCCCTATTCACCTCCACAATAATAAAATACATATGGCGGCCCAATAGTGATTATCATAATATCATGCTTTTTATTTCCTTTTGATCTCTATACTTCCAATTGCTTTTACTTCGTCTGATGTAGAATCCCCAAAGAATATAATCACCTTTTTTCCACATATATGGCCCAAAATCCAAATTAATTTTCGATGTATTGGACTGAATGTCTATGGCGGCCCACTTTATAATAAAGTATATAAGTGCAGCTTCTATTTTTTTAAATAATAGGCTGATTGTTTTTCCCCTCTTTAGCCATCTTTTTCTCTGATGTATCTTAGCGGCCCAAACTTTATGTGGCAATTTTAATTCAGTCACTGGCGCTCCACTCTGCCAAACTGGCTGGTTATTTCCATACTACTCGTTTTTGCTCCATTTGCACCAAAACCTAGCCCAACACAAAATAATATAATAGAACACTAAAACTAGATAAAAATAAATAAAACCTATACAATAATTATACATTTTACACGGGACAAATATGTGTATTTTACCCTACATCAAATATCCCCACACTTAACCTTTTTTCGTCCCCGAAAAAGAATTATGCAAACGGAATCATAGACGGGATAATCATTCGGGACAAAAGCTTAAGTTATTTTTATTAAAACCGAAACTCGTGTTAGCCGCGATTGCAAGTATATCGATCCTCTTAAACCCAACCCGGTTCCAAGCCCTTATCATGCAATTTAGTTCAAGTTCGGTCAATCTACCTAGGGTCTCACACTAAGAATTGCAAGTCCACCTAATTCCCCCGCAAGCTTATAGGACAAAAGGAACAACCATTGGGTTATTTCCTAACCGCCTTATACCAAGATCAAGAGAGTTTAAAATCAAATCTATATATTTTTTTTCATGTTTTTTTTCCTTTTCATCACTTTTTCCATTTATTTTTCGAGCATAGACGTTGCTTTCCCTAACCCAGAGGCATTCCGGCTGTAGATTCGCTATCCCCAACTCGGATTACTTAGGCTTCGGTACTTTTTATTTTCTTTTGCAAGGTCGATTTCACACACCCTAGCGGTAATCCGGCTGTAGAGTCGCTATCCCCAACCACAGACTACATAGGAATGGCTACTTTCATTTAGTTTCTAGCTCGTTTTTTTTTTTGACAAGATAATGACAAAAAACTCTAACGATCTTAACTTATAACGGCATCCCTTATACTATTATTGGCGGTTTCAATTTCCCCACTTTCCCTAGATGAGAACCCACTAGTAGACCGACAATTAAGTAATTTAAGATCAAAGGAACCTAGAACTGAATCGAGCCGACCCGCGCATCCCAAACTAGACACAAGCACGATTATTTTATCTAATATTATCATTATTTGAACCCGAACAAAAACCCAACTTTTCTATCATTTTCCGTTTTTAATTTTGCAAACTTCTTATTTCCAAAGACATTTTCTATTTTTTTTTTTTTTTGGATTTTTGAAATTTTTGTATTTTTTTTTATATTTTATGACTCAAGACCCTACTAACTAGACACTAAACGATAGTTCCCATCCCCACACTTAAACTTTACATTGCCCTCAATGTAAGATGGAAACCGACTCAAAAAAACTAAAAATAAATAAGAAATAAAAAGACTAAGGGCAAATTGGAAAGGACTTAGCTGGTAATATAACGCGTAAGCTCCAAAGTCTTTCGTCCAATCCAGCTCCGATCGTATAGCATTCCATTCGCGATCGGCTTTGACTCTAACTGGTATACTTGGAAAATACCTGATATTTGAACAGCAGCTCCAAAATCACCCGAATGGAGATTGAGTACGGGTGGTACATCTTCAAACCTGCATAATCAAAACCAAACAAAAACCAAAGCAATACCGACTCTAAAAAAAAACGATTCAAAAACTACTAACTAAGACTCAAATTACAAAAACTACGACTCTATACAAACTCTACAAAACCTCCCCACACTTGAATTTAATCAGGAGGTTTTTCCTTGACTTGGACCTTATCTAACCCGTTTAATTCCACCCGGTCCTCAAAAATAGTTAAAAATTTATTGGTGGAATTATAAAATGATTTTAAAATTTTTAATGGGTTAGAACACCAAAATTTGAAATTACCTGGCAGGAGCCGCTGAAACACGATCCTAGGTGTTCTTCTCATAGCCTTCTCCCGTGGTTTTGAACTTTGGCTCGCATTCGTTATCAGTACCACAGGCCAGCTGTGGTGTTCTTCCTCTTCCACCACCACTTCTTCTCTTTTGATGTCCGTCATTGGGTTTCTTGCAAGTAAAGCTTCTAAATATGCAAGGTCCCCCTCCGGATCAAATGTACCTACTTCTTCATCTTCAGGCAAGCCCTCTAACTCATCCGCAAATTCTCTCTCCCAAAGCATATCATCTTCACTTTCCTCATCCTCTTCATCTGACAAATCCCATATTGGTACGGTGGGATAAGCCTCATCATCAGAAAGATCTACGTCAATCGAATCACCTGCCATTAAGAGAGTAGAAAGAGCAGAACAATGTAGAGAGAATAAAAGAGAACTAACTAAAAAAATTACAAAACTATACAAGTAGCACAGATTATGTCAATTAAGTCCAATCGAAGCCAATGAACGCAATCGCCAAGAGTCCCCGGCAACGGCGCCAAAAACTTGATGTGCTAAAGATGGGTTAACTAAATTAACTAAATTAAACCCTAAACTAGACTCTCTAAGTTTTAAATTTATAAAACTAAGACTCTCTAAAACCTAAACCACACGACCGGCAAGTGTACCGATCGATGCTGTATAGCCTAAGGAAGTCCGAGTATCGAACCCAAGAGACTCTACTAAATTACGCTAATGACTCTATCTAGACTAAGACTGACACGACTCAAACTATTTGTTTATTGATTGGGGGGTTTCTAAAAATCCTAAGAACGCAAATAACGAATACTAGATTAGCTAAATAACTAACAAGAACTCGAACGAAGACTTTGACCAGAGATGATGAAGACTACCTAGGCTAGACGCAAGCTAAACTCAGAATGGATTCCTATTCGATGATTTTGTGGTGTGGAACCGGGATCTTTAGATACTAAACCTATTAAGACACCACTAAGCCCCTCAAACACTCTCAAGGCGATTCTTGTGGCACTACCTAGGCTGTTACGCTCACCGGTTTTCTAGATTTCTTTTCCGTCATCTAGTTTCTTGAAAGTGCCTATATAAGACGCTCTACCTTTCATCGCGAACGTCTAAAGCGACAACGGGTTTTAATCTTGGTTTAATAGACTATGGAATGTTAAGATCTTATAACCAAACCTAGACCTATTAATAACCTCGAGCCTTTCCGCGACAAGTTTAGCAGAACACTTGATTTTATTAAATTACCGATTATTGTTTCTAAGGTTACTTATGCAATTTTCACCCTAAAGGATTAATGATCTATTATGTGATATAGACACTCACCAAAACCTAAAACCCTAGCTCGACTCTATTCCGTGATAAAGACCGTCACCAAGAATCAAACGAAGCAATAAACAATAATAAAATAATCACAAGCACGCATACGCACCAAGTTAAATTCCCGAAGCTTTTACAATACAAGAAAAATCCACATCCACGCCAAAAATCGAATAAAGAACCAAACTTTATTTAACTATTGTCATAACCTAGGTAGTTTGAAGAACTAGCCAATAATCATAACCACTAAAACTAAATTAATTTTCGATGTATTGGACTGAATGTCTATGGTGGCCCAAAATCCAAATTAATTTTCGATGTATTGGACTGAATGTCTATGGCGGCCCACTTTATATTATAATAAAGTATATAAGTGCAGCTTCTATTTTTTTGAATAATATGCTGATTGTTTTCCCCCTCTTTAGCCATCTTTTTCTCTTATGTATCTTAGCGGCCCAAACTTTATGTGGCAATTTTAATTCAGTCACTGGCGCTCCACTCTGCCAAACTGGCTGGTTATTTCCATACTACTCGTTTTTGCTCCATTTGCACCAAAACCTAGCCCAACACAAAATAATATAATAGAACACTAAAACTAGATAAAAATAAATAAAACCTATACAATAATTATACATTTTACACAGGACAAATATGTGTATTTTACCCTACATCAGTGTGAGTCGTCTCGGGATCCAAGATTGATCGTAAGAGTTCTTGACAATCAAAGGCCATGTTTGCCTAAGTCTCTTACATCACTTGGTGAACACAAGTGTCTAGTGTAATACTTTTTATTTTTAATCTTTTTGCACTTTTTATTTGGTTATGTATTAATGACTTTAATAACTAGTTTCTTATGTTGAAGGTGATTCTTCCTTATCATTTGTCCGTGGTGTCTTGGCATTATTTTACTGTCTATATAAAATAAAAGATTTTCACCATTCATATCTCCACGGTCTATATGGAGATATGTTGGCTACCTGGTCGGGGGTTAAGGGAATGGTTTGGTAAGAGTCTTGCCTTGTTCAGTGTATAGATCCTGCAAGGACCTATGTCAAATTTAGTAGGACCTCCTTCAATACCCACCGGTATTGGATGGTGGGGGTCCCAACTCTTTGATCCCCTCATATGTAAGCTACTATTAAAACTTTAACCCGGCTACTTAGGACTGTATCCCTGCTGACTCAGACTACTTAGCAGAGGGTAACGTCACCTTCAAAAGAGGGGCCTACCACATTATGCATTAATAACTTAATTAATTATCTTTCAATAAACCAACTCTTTAGGATTGTATCCTTGCTGACTCAAACTACTCGGTTGAGGGCAACGTTACCTTCAAAAGAGGGGCCTACTACCATAACTAAGATAATCTCTTAAAAAATGCAAAAGTGCAGAAATAATCAAAGGTTACACTAAACAAGAGTCGGATCCAAGTGATTCATCTTGTCTATCTGTTTTTACTTTTATTTTTATTTTTCAGCATTTTTAGTTTTTATTTTCTAGTTTAACAATTTTTTCTAAACTTTTGATTTGATTAGACGTTGAGGATAGACTGGTATTAAAAGCTCTTGTGTCCTTGGAAAGTGGTTGGGATCACCACATGCAAAACAAGCTCTGTTGGGGCACATGTTTGCAAAGTGGTTGGGATCACCACATGCAAAGCAAGCTCTAGCGTGAGCAGCGGGTGCAGGAGCTGCTTGTTGGCCCTGGGGAGCATGAAGGAGAGCTTGTGGTGCAGGAGCTTGACCTTGGGCTGGAGCTAGAGCTTGGCGAGGACCGGTATGGCAGTTTGCGGTGAAGTGGCTGTACAGGTTGCAGTGAACATAGAACCGACATGCGATACCAACCGGGTGATGATAGGTACACGTAGGGCAGAGCGGATGTGGGCCAGTGTATGCACGCTTTGCTGGCGGTGCATTGGCCACAGGCGCCGCTACTTGGCAGTGTTGAGGTTGCGGTTGGGCAGGTATGGTTTGGAGTGGTGCGGCGGTTACTGCACAGTTCTTGTTGCTGGAGCTGCTGTTCTTTCTCTTGCGACGTGAGAGCTTTGAATATTGCGGTGTGGCGGTAGTTTCAGCGGTGAGAGCAGCGGTAACTTGATGAAGACTCTTCGCAGCTTTATCGAAATAACCAGCCCTGACTCGCTTATCGTTGATCTCAGCCGCGAACAGGTAGGTTTCCTCAATAGTTGTCGTCTTCGCAGCTTGCACCAAGTCTGCAACACAATCCGGCAGAGTGCGGATGTATTTCTTGATCGTAATCTCGGGGGTAGTAACTTGGCCCGGACAAATGATACTTAGCTGCTTGAAGCGGGCAGTTAAACCAGCGTTGTCACCACCCTCTTGTTTGATTTGCCAGAACTCATCCTCCACCTTTTGGAGCTCGTGGGGAGGGCAGAACTCTCACATCATGATGTCCTTCAACTCATCCCACATTAGCCCATAAGCTGCGTCATTCCCTCGTTTGTTTCTCTCGGCCGTCCACCAATCTAGAGCTCGGGATTGGAAGACGCCGGTGGCGTTAACAGTGCGAATGTTTTTCGGACAACCACTCTGGCTCAGGGTGACTTCGATTGAATCAAACCATTGAAACATGGCCCTAGGCCCGTCTTCTTCGGTAAATTCTTTGGGAGCACACGCTTTGAACAGCTTGAAGCTAAAAGTAGCTTTAGGAGAATCTGTCCTGGATTCTTCTAAGGACTTGCTGGCGTTCTCATTCAGCTCGCTAACAATTTACGGGATCACTTTAGCCATCTGCTTAGCGACGAGAGCAGTGATACGTTTGTCCACATGATTTCGTCGGGCGTAGCGAGCAGTGTGAGATCCGAATGATGACATTTTCTGCAGCAGACATCGTCACAGGACTCAAACACAATTTCGATTAAGTCGAGTATAGTCCATTATCTTACCACGAGCTACTTTTATATATAACTAAAGCACATGAACACGTATAATCACACAATCACGTAGGCACATAATCCACAGAAACACATAAGCACAGAAATACATAAGCACGTAGAGCACCGAAACACATGAGGACACACTATATTTTGCACGTATTCACCTTCACATATTACACGTATTCACTTATCTTTCAAGGTTCGCGAGTTCAAGAATAGCGATTGCGAATAACGAGTACACAGCGAGTAGCATAGCGAACGATTTGTTAACGTTGTGTAGTGAGTTGTGTGTGTTGGGCGGAGCGAAAAGCGTTAGATCGAAACCATCAGTATCCCAAAACGCTAACAAATAAACATATAAAACCACATAAATCACATAAAAAGGAGAAATCACAGAGTTAGCAGCGGCAAATCCCGAATTGAAACACATAAAATCGAGAATAGGTTGTCTCGGGTGTTTAGACATTGACTACCCAAAGTGGTTCGACTATTCACAAGGACTTTTTGTACACACTTTTGCTTTCCGGACTGTGCTCTCGCCTCAATCCGGGCGATCGGTACGCATCCTTCTAGTTACAGCGTGACTCAAGTCGTTGGAGTCCGTTGAGACTTTGGTGAGAGTTTTGTAAAACCAAAATAAGGAGCGGAACAAGTCATCGAGGTTTGGGTTTCACCCCTAACTTAACAACTTCATTCCTGTTTTGATGTGATGGAGAGAAAAATTTGCATCGAAGTATGGATTTCACTCCCGATTCAACGCAAATTCTCGTGTTTTATAGTAGAAATGCACGTCGAACAAGCAATCCAATCAGAGTTTGCGGTTTTCACACCTAGTCTCGATCTAATCACTTGTTCATTTTCGAAAAATAGTGTGCGATGTGTAGTGTTCGTGTGAGAATGAGTTCGAGAAAGCATAACATAAATAGGCTCGTGCAGAACCCCTACCGGGTTTGCACAAGTTGGTCTGTTGGTACTTAGCTATAGACTAGGTCGTTTCTAAGACATCAACCCGAACTAGCTCGAGTCTTGCCTAATTCCCTATAGTTATGGCTCTGATACCAATTTGTCACACCCCAACCGATGGCGGAAACATCGGGGTGAGGCACTGAGCGAAACAGATTATCCAGGAGAAATCCATAACAACTAAATTTACCAAATATTAATAAGTCAAGTCCCATACCACAACATATTCAGTAATATAATTATTACAGACCAATATCTCAAAGACAATTAAAGACTGTTCCGACAACTCATAAAGTTAAATTGTTTGTTTGTTTGTTTCTAGACTCTCCTACTTGATTCCACAAAAGCAAGAGCACAACATCCTAAGCATTCAAACACCTGCCACATACGTTAAAATAGAGGTCAATACACATAGTGTAAGGTGAGCATACAAGTTTATCAGTAATAATAGATTGCGAAAACGTTCACGCATAACCAGCATGTAACATGTAGCAAAGTGAAGCTAGTAGGTTATCGACAATGAAATACGCACAGACGTGACTGCGAGTTGTAGAGAGCGCAACACATATCACCACTGTGACACATGAAGAAATACCCTTAGCAACCCCGTCCACGATAGGTGCTGAGTCCAAACTATAGTACTATCGTTGCTAAGGTATCAGGCAACAATCACCGTGTAAATATAACATACAAGCATTCATCGAGTAACACGTATAACATGCAATAACGGTCAGCGTTTAAAAGTGTTTGCGTTGTGTGTAGATTGTGATTTGAATAAGTAACGTATGTAACACCCAAAAGTGCGTAAAGCAAAAAGGGATCGAGTATACTCACAGCGATGATAGCTACTAAACACAATCTGTAGTTGGATTGAAGGGAGCGCTAGGGTAAGCCTGATTTCAGAACGAGTACATAAGCGATGAACCGCGCGTAAAACGGTGCAAGTGAAACAGGTGACGAACGGTCATCCGATCGGATGACAATCTGAACGGATGGTCATTCGGTCGGATTGTCCTTCGTTTGGGATGGATGTGTTTGTGTATGATGGCTTTGAAGTTTTTGTTGTAGCATTTTGAAAACAGAGAAGTACCTCTACCTTTCAGGTCGTTCGATCGAACGGTTGTTCGATCGGAGAGCGATCCGTCCAGCGAGACATTCCTCAGAGAACAAGTTCACAGCAGGATTGTCATTCGATCGGATGGTCTTCCGATCGGATGGCAATCCGTTAGAAATGGTTGATCTTTGAAAATTAATAAAAAGTTTAACTGCTGAAACCATGAGTTAATCCGATCGGATTGTCGTTCGTTCAGATGGCAATCCGATCGGACGACAATCCGATCGGACGGCAATCCGTTTGGGTGGCTGGTTCGTTTTGAAATTCGTTAAGTTTTGAAAGTTTTGCGGTGTGATCGAGACGGTATGACAACGTGTTAAACAACAGGAAACCCTTTCAAGTCTAGACTATCTGATCGGATGGGAATCACCCTAGTCCGATCAGTTAACTGTTCGTGACGGTTTGTTCATGTTCAACCCGGAATCGTTTGTCTCTTTGATAGGAATCAGATCTCAGACTGACACTTCACTAGAAACGAGTAGAAGGCCTGAATGAGTTCCGATTCTATCGGTTTTGAGTGCATTAAGTGTAAAAGAGTTGAAAGAAAGTTATGAAACCATCTTTTAATCCTTTTACCCATGAAAATGTTTAGATCTATGCGAAAATAGTGTTGAATCATGTTGAAATCCTTTAGATCTGAGTTGTTCTTGGTGGAATGAGACAAAATCTTGAAGTTCATAAGAACTCCATGATGACATCATCCTAGAACACCTCAAATCTGTTGATTTCACATTTAAAAGTGAAGATTCAAAGGTGAAAATGATGAAGAAATGTGTTTAGATCATAGAAGTACAAGATTTGGGGAAGAAACTTACAAGAATCACGAGAAATCGAAGGAAAAGTGGGCTTGAGCGTGCTGGTCAGAAGAGAGAGCTGTCACATCACTGTTTGTGGTGTGACAGGGGTATTTATAGGTTGCCAAAAGAGGAAAGGGGAGCACAAGTGTCAGATCGGATGGTACATTGATCGGATGGCCATCCGATCGGATGGCCATCCGATCGGATGGTCATCCGTTCGGATGACCATTCGATCGAATGGTCATTCGATCGAAGTGGTCCGGCGAGCTAGGTTTCGGCGTTTCGTTTTGCGTGTTGAGCGTTGCGATGCGTTTAAGCGAGCGTTGATTAAGCGATGCGATAGCTCTAAATACTAGTCACACAAATACTATATCTAACATACAATCATTATAAATAAACTTTCGTTTAGTGTTTGCGATTAGATTGCGTTGTGATAGAGTTGCGATTGTGTTTCGATTATTCACCACAAATATAATATAAACATGCACAAGGAACACGTAAAACAATATACAGAACCTATAATTCTAGTTGCGAACGCGATAGCGATGCGATTAGCGATTAAACATGCGATTAAATCTCGATTTGTTATAGATACTCCTCATAATACAACTAAAGCAAACAAATAATAGAATTCGATTACAAGTCAAGAAGCACCAATCAGTAATTAAGCAAGGAGTGACAGATCGCAGTTAGCAATCTTTTCTTCCTTTGACTTTGACTTTAACTTTGACTTATACTTTGACTTTCTAAACGCGGGGTGTTACAGCTTCCCCTACTTTAGGGAATTTCGTCCCGAAATTAAGGCGCAAGCATAACAAAAAGCTGTGGATATTTTGCCTTCATGTCACTTTTGAGTTTCCAGGTGAATTCCGCGCCGCGTTTGCCTTCTCAGCGAACCTTCACAATGGGAATGCGTGAGCGCCTGAGCTTCTTGGTTTCTCGGTCCATGAGCTCGACAGGCTTCTCCACGAAGTGTAATGTTTTATCCACTTGTAGATCCTCAAGTGGCACTTGTAAATCCTACTCGGCCAGACACTTTCTGAGGTTCGAAACGTAGAAAGTCGGGTAGACGTTGCTAAGTTCCTCCGATAGTTCGAGTCTGTAGGCCTCATTGTCGATCCTTTCCAGAATCTTAAAGGGTCCAACATATCAAGGCGCGAGCTTTCCTTTCTTTCCGAATCTGATCACACCCTTCCAAGGTGATACTTGTAGGAGTACGTGATTGCCAACGTCAAATTCAAGGGGCTTGCGGCGTCTATCGGCGTAACTTTTCTGACGGCTCCGAGCTTTCAGCAGATTGTCTCGAATTTGGAGGATTTTGTCACTCGTTTCTTGCAACAGCTCAGGACCAGTAATTTATGCATCTAGGATCTCGTGCCATACAATAGGCGATCGACATTTTCTTCCATATAAACGGTGCCATTTGAATGCTAGAATGATAACTGTTATTGTACGAGAATTCAAGTAAAGGTAAGTGCGCGTCCCAATTACCACCGAAATCTATGACACACGAGCGAAGCATGTCTTCAAGGGTGCGAATCGTTCTTTCAGTCTGACTGTCGGTTTGGGGATGGAAAGCGGTACTTAAATTAAGAGTGGTACCAAGAGCAGATTGAAACGTTTCCCAAAGGCGCGAGGTAAACCGAACATCGTGGTCAGAGATGATGTCACGAGGCGTCCCATGTCGACAGATGATTTCTTGGGTGTAGATTCGGGCTAATTTTTCTACCTTAAAGTCTTCTCGTATTGGCAGAAAATGAGCAGATTTAGTAAGACGATCAACGACAACCCAGATGCTATCGTGACCTGACGGCGTGCGTGGGAGTTTCGTTATGAAGGCCATAGCTATACTCTCCCATTTCCACATGGGGATCTCGGGTTGGACGAGTAAGCCAGAGGGTCTTTGTTATTCGGCCTTGACTTTCAAGCAAGTCAGGCACTTCAAAACATAGATAGCGATATCTTTCTTCGTACCCGGCCACCAGTACTTGTAACGAAGGTCCTGGTACATCTTATCAGCACCGGGATGAATAGAATATCGAGATTTGTGGGCTTCGTCCAGCAGAATTTGTCGTAAGTTAGTACGCTTGGGAATCCAAATTCGGTCTAGATAATCGAATATCCCATTCGATTTATTCTCGAGTTGATCGCCATTGTTCAGAATTCTTTCTTTCCTCAAAGTGCATTCGGTAAAACAAGCATGTTGAGCGTCACTGATAAGAGCTTCAAGATTGTACTGGGCTTGAATATTACGAACGCTATGCAAATAGCTTCGTCGGCTTAGAGCATCGGCAACGACATTTGCTTTGCGAGGATGATAACGAATCTCACAGTCGTAATCATTAAGAAGTTCAACCCATCGGTGTTGGTGTATATTCAGTTCCTTTTGGTTGAGGATGTGTTGTAGGCTCTTATGATCAGTGAAGATCGTACACTTGGTAACGTAAAGGTAGTGTCGCCAAATCTTCAACGCAAAAACAACTGCACCAAGCTCGAGATCGTGGGTTGTATAGTTCTTCTCGTGGATCTTGAGCTGACGAGATGCGTAAGCGATAACCTTGTCTCATTGCATGAGAACACAACCAAGACCAAGGTTCTAGGCATCGCAATAGACTATGAAGTTATCGTTTCCGTCGGGTAAAGTGAGCACGGTGGCATTACAGAGCCTATGCTTGAGATTTCGAAAGGCAGTCTCTTGTTCAGTTCCCCAAACAAAAGGCTTGTCTTTACGCGTGAGAGAAGTAAGCGGCACAACGATTCTAGAGAATCCTTCGATAAATCGGCGAAAAACACATAGCACCTTGTAACTGAGTAGTTGGTGATAGCCTAAGCGTAGATCAATCTTCGAAAAACACATAGCACCTTGTAACTGATCAAACAAATCATCGATTCGAGGCAAGGGATAGCGATTCTTGATAGTCAGCTTGTTCAATTCCCTGTAGTCGATGCACATTCGGAACGACCCGTCCTTCTTTTTAACGAAAAGGACTGGCGCGCCCCAAGGAAAGGTGCTAGGGCGAATGAAGCCTTTGTCAAGCAATTCCTGGAGCTGACTTGAGAGTTCGCGCATTTCAGACGGAGTGAGTTGGTAAGGAGCTCTAGCAATAGGATTTGCTCCAGGAATGAGGTCGATACGAAATTCGATATCACGACTTGGAGGTAAACCAGGTTGATCATCAGGGAATACGTTAGGAAAATCACGAACCACAGGCACCTTATCCATTGCCTTAACTTCCTTTTTCTCCGCTACTACAATGTGCGCCAAGAAAGCTTGGTATTCCTTGCGGAGATACTTGCTATCCTGGACACACGACATAAGTTTAATACCTTTCGAAGGAGTTTTGCCATACACACAAAGTTGATCACCATTAGCGAGCGAGAAACGAATCATCTTATCGAAGCAAACAACTTCAGCACGATTCTCGCGAAGAAAATCCATGCCTACTATGATGTCAAAACTACCGAGCTACATCAGGATAAGGTCGATAGGGAAGACGTGATTGTTAAGTTCAAGCGTACAGTCACGTAGACAAAATTGACAGCGACGGTTCTTCTAGTGGCAACTTCAACATCGAACGTCGAGGGGAGATGGGCGCGCTTACGATTAAGGAGCTTTTCGAATTCAAACGATACAAAACAGTTATCTGCTCCATTATCAAATAAACACGAAGCATATATACCATTTACAAGGAATGTACCATTAACCACATTGTTGTCTGCTTGAGCCTGACGGGCGTTGATGTTGAAAGCAAGTCCGCGGGCTGCTGCTGCTGCTGCTGAGGCTGCTGCTGTTGATGTTATTGTGGCTGCTGCTGGGGCTCTTGCTTCACCACTCTGTTGGGGCACTTGTTTGCAAAGTGGTTGGGATCACCACATGCAAAGCAAGCTCTAGCGTGCGCAGCGGATGCATGAGCTGCTTGTTGGCCCTGGGGAGCAGGAAGGAAAGCTTGTGGTGCAGGAGCTTGACCTTGGGCTGGAGCTCGAGCTCGAGCTTGGAGAGGACCGGTATGGCAGTTTGCAGCGAAGTGGCCGTACAGGTTGCAGTGAACACAGAACCGACATGCGATACCAATCGAGTGATGATAGGTACACGTAGGGCAGAGCGGATGTGGGCCAGTGTATGCACGCTTTGTTGGCGGTGCATTGGCCACAGGCGCCGCTACTTGGCGGTGGTTAGGTTGCGGTTGGGCAGGTATGGTTTGGAGTGGTGCGGCGGTTACTGCACAGTTCTTGTTGCTGGAGCTGCTGTTATTTCTCTTGCGACATGAGAGCTTTGAAGATTGCGGTGCGGCGGTAGTTTCAGCGATGGGAGCAGCGGTAACTTGATGAAGACTCTTTGCAGCTTTATCGAAATAACCAGCCCTGATTCGCTTATCGTTGATCTCAGCAGCGAGCAGGTAGGTTTCCTCAATAGTTGTCGTCTTCACAGCTTGCACAAAGTCTGCAACACAATCTGGCAGAGTGCGGATGTATTTCTTGATCGTAATCTCGGGGGTAGTAACTTGGCCCAGAAAAATGATACTCAGCTGCTTGAAGCGGGCAGTTAAACCAGCGTTGTCGCCACCCTCTTGTTTGATTTGCCAGAACTCGTCCTCCACCTTTTGGAGCTCGTGGGGAGGGCAGAACTCTCGCATCATGATGTCCTTCAACTCATCCCACTTTAGCCCATAAGCTGCATCATTCCCTCGTTTGTTTCTATCGGCCTTCCACCAATCTAGAGCTCGGGATTGGAAGACGCCGGTGGCGTTAATAGTGTGATTGTTTTCCGGACAGCCACTCTGGCGCAGGGTGACTTCGATTGAATCAAACCATTGAAACATGGCCGTAGGCCCGTCTTCTTCGGTAAATTCTTTGGGACCACACGCTTTGACGGTCATACTGTAGGATCGAGTTGTGACCCAAACGAGTCAATCAGAAGAGCTCTTATCTGTTTTAGAGGCGGAAACTAAGAAACAGACGTGGAAAACAGCTTGTTTCACTATTAATCGTCTTGTTTATTGAAAATAACAGCTTTATAGATCAAACGACGCGTCGGCAGCAGTTCGGTACCGGAATGATGAAAAATTACAAATAATTTCGCTCGGAATGTATTTATAGACTAGAGGTTTCGCTTGAAAGAGACTAGATGTCAGTTCAAGCGAAATCAACAAATTTGATTTCGCTTGAAAGTGTCGCATGCTCCTTTCAAGCGAAATTAGCTTAATAACACACTACAACCTCCTATTTTCTCGTACAACGCGCCCTGATCTAACAACTCTAATTCTAGACTCGATACAAGACGAAGTCGACAGACGTATGCACCAACAGACTCCCCCTCGAATGTTGACGAGTCTTAAAGTGTCGAGTCTTTGCATCTTCAGTCTTTATCAGTCTTTGAGCTTCCAGAATCTTGATCTGGCTCTTGCCTTACTCTAATTTCTTCTTTCTCTAGTAATGCCCAGAATCAAATTCCTGGCTCTATTCCTATCAGCTTCTCTTGATCAGATCTTTACGTGGATTTTGCATCTTCAGGCTCTCTCTTTCTAACCGACTCTCCCTCAACTTGTGCTGGGATCGTAGTCTGGTTTTCACAGGTTCAGGTATCGCAACCTGACTCACCTGCATATTCTCTACCCAAAACATAAGTTTCATAAAAATAAGATATTCCATATTTAGAAACCCTGCTAACCACTTGAGACACAACCAGAATACATCATTTTCAAGAATCAATCAATAATGATTTATCATGTTAATCTTTGATGAACCACTTGCATGTATATCAATTTTCATCACCACACACACTCCCAAACATGTTCGTCATGTTCAGCACTCGGAATTTTGAAAATCAACTTTTCAACATCAGTTGTCGAAAAATAAAATTTAATTTTTCAAAATTTATACGAAAATACACTGAAAATATTTTTGGATTTTTTTAATATAAGAAATGTAATGCAGTAAAGAAATATTTACATACAGTATTTTTGTGAGTTTGTGTAAGAGGATCATATCAGTTTTTGAGACAAATCACCAACACCGTTAAGCTTTAAACATTTTAAGTTCTAAACGATTCACTTAGATTGTCAGTATACTGATCCACTTAAATTTTCACACAAAGTTCAACTGATTCGAGATACGAAATTAATGTTTTAAGAGACTTAAACTTATTCGTGTGTCCCACCTCAGAATATACTCCCGTATCCAGAACCCAATATTTAGTCTTACAGGTGAGTATACCTAGATGATATCTGTAAGGGGTTAAATTGCGAAACCGTGAGAGCTCAGGTCAGAACTTCCGTTCAGCAGAGAGATGACGGCTCGACTTTAGGTGAGTCCCCTTTAGAGGATCTTTTTTACAACAGCACATGATTTGCATTTTGCAATGTTTTATCATTTTTTATGCTGAGGGGAGGCTATATTTCAAGCAAGCGTAAAGTATTCTCTGGAGACTAGGCCATTGCTTCCGCAAAATCAGAAGTCCTAGGATAATACCCCAGATATCACTAAGCATAAAGACCTAGTATCTCAGAAAGAGGGGTCCTTCAAACAAGATTTCGGGGGTTACCCATATATCCAAGAGATGTTACCCACGATATAAGCAAGTTTGAAATTTAGGTTTATATCTCGTCACAATCTACTAAATGAGCAAAAACCTACTGACATATCATCAGTGAGACCGTTTATATTTAACTTTCCATTTCTTTAGCATGCCTTGATCGTCCACTGATGTACTATCATTTCCTCTTTTATACAACAAAACTCATTTTTGATTTTATCATGTTTTTGTCTTTTTCAAATTTTCAAATGTTTTTGGATTTTCTAAAATTTTTACTCCTCCTAAAATGCAAACACATTTTAGGAAATTTGAAAACAAACTGTACACGTAAAGCGACAACTGATATCGAATTACTTCACTTCGCCATCCACTTGGCATAAACAATCAGAACTCCCCCTCACAACAAACTATTTTCCTATTGTGATTTCAAAACACTTAAGTTTGTTTTAATCAAATGGTTTTTCCGGAAAATAAGTTTCGTTGATTTTATCACTTGTAAAATTAGGGGTGAGAGATCATCACTTTGTTTCTTTCTTCTTTACAATGAAATGAACCCCATTTTTAACCACTTGTAGAAAATCAAGTACAATTTAATGTCCCTGATTTACCACTTGTAAGACAAAATTACTTTCGTGAATTTCTCAAGAAAGATGCCGATTCCTGCTCCACGCTTACCAACCTGGGAGCTCCGGCAAGTCAGGAATTTACAGTGAAATTGTTGTCACCCAAGCCTGACCAGCCTTGGGTGATGTTGGTACACATCTATCCCACCAACATTTTGATTTATAAAAATCTTTGGCACTTTTAACCTTCCCATCAACCATCTTCCCGAAAATATGTTTAACTTTTCCATTAAAAGCTTTTTCAGCATCAAATTCTTTGTTACCAGCAAAGAATTGACCTGATATCTCAAATCTACCTTTTGATTTCAAATTATCATTTGTCATTGCCGGAAAGTTTTCCTCGTTCATTTCTGGAACGGAATTATCAACTTTTTTTCTCAACACATGACTCCTCTGATTTTATGGAATCAGATTCATTGTCAGAACTACTATCTGAACTCTTAACAACCCATCTTTGTTTGTTTAAATCAACTTGTCTTTTGTAAAAACGTTTTGACATTTCACCAACTTCCAAAGTCGATTTATCAACACATTTTTTTCTCATTTCAGAGTTAGAAGACACTCCCTGTTTTGAATAAGTGGACTCTTGACAGTTCCACGCAATGTGTCCAACTTTTTGACACTCGAAACAGATTCTTCTATCAACTCTTTGAGCAAATTTCTTCACATTCTTCTTTACTTCAGTAAGAAACTCTTGATTTGATTGTTTCCAGAATGGTTTCTTCTGCTCACCTTCAGAACTTCCTCCTGAAACAAATTTCGTTTTTGGTTTATAATTTTTCTCATTTTTATAATTTTCTGAAGAACTAAAGCCCAAACCTTTCTTTTTGAAGTTACTATTATGGTTTGGTTTCTTTTGAAAACCATAACCGAAAACCGTAAACCTTTTTCTTGTTCAATCTCTGTTGAACTCTTGAAGTATACTTTTTAGGTTTTTCATGAAGATTTAAATCTTTTATTTCAGAAATATTGATTTATGTTAATTTGAAAACCTGTTTGATCATTTCAGTTTTGACACTTCTAATTGGAAATTCCTCATCAGAATATAATTTGTCTGAATCATTCAAAGTATATGCCACTTTGATTGGTCCATCATTCAAATTAGATTTTGATAACAGGAATTCTTTATTGTAAACCCTTTTAACTGGTAAACTCGAACTCTTTTCTGACAAACTCGAACTTTCAGATTTAGACTCCGGTTTTGACTCTTCATCCATATCTAACACCTGATCGACAACTTTCTTTACCAACCCAGACTCATGATCAGTGTTAGATGCTGTGAATGTAACCTCAATATTGTCTGGTAATTCATCAATGATTTCAGACTTTAACTTGATATTGACTGCCTTTTTTAGACGCTCCTCGTTAGGATTCCTGGGAGAATAACTTTCATGGATCGGGGGCGGACATCTGTTATACTTAACACTTTGTTTCTTACCAGTATCAGTATCTTCAGTCTTTTCCTTCTTGAATGCCTCAAGACCTGCAACAGTAGGATAAACACGATCAATCAAATAATCACAAGTAGTGTAACTCAATAATAATCGTTTAATCCTTTCACTCTCAATCTTTTCAAGTTCCAACTCCTGTTTTAGCTTAGCACAGTCTTCGATATACTCATTGATGACGCTCTGCTTTGTCATTAATGTTGCGCTCATTTTTGTCATTACATTTTCAATTTCTGAATTTGTCTTTTTCAGACTATCAATTGTTTTGTTCAGCACATCATATGACTCCTTCACATACTTCACATCAAATAGTAAATCTTCTTTAATTTTCTCCAAATCAGCAATCTTCTTATATTTCTCCTCACAAATTTTGCATGATTCTAAACACTTCAAGCATGGTTTTTCAACTTCAATCATTTTTTCAACTTCAACAATTTTTTCTATTTCGACAATTTTCTCTACTTCGACAAGTTTCTCAACTTCAACTATTTTTTCCACCACTTTCTCCACTTCAACAATTTTTTCTATTACTTTCTCAGTCACTGGTTCAGCATTTTCTTCTTCAGCTTCTGTTTTTTCCTTTTCATCAGCGAGAATTTTTACTGCTTCCAGCTCTCTCCTCAATCTGGCAATCTTCTTCTGATTCAGCATCTCCATTTTATCTGCAAAAAACAAATTAAAGCTGTCAGGATCTATGCTTTTTCTAGCTTTGTTAAGATATTCTTCTTCATCATCAGTATCAATATCACTTCCTAGATCTGGAAAAATCAGTATTCTTTTCTGACTAGTCTCATCATCATCCAAGATTCTAGCAACAAGAGCTGTTCCAGGTATGTATTTGTCCCAACTAAATCCCTCAGCAACTTTTTCATCATCTTGATGAATAAGTAAAGCTTTCTTATTTCCATCTTCAATAGCACGAGCATGTGCAGTTTGTGGTTGTTGAGCAACCTGATGAAAAATTGATTTCTGATAATAATTGTTCTTTTCTTGATTCTCGGTTGCTTCTTGGTTTTTACACTCTCGTTTAAAGTGTCCTTTTCCTTTCCAACGGAAACAGGTAACTTTTGACTTGTCAAATCCCAATGGAGAAGTAGACATTCCTCGAAACTCATCTCTACCAGTAACTTTTCTGCCCTCCTACAAGCACTAGCTAAACACCACTTCACATCCATTAACTCAAGTTCCTCTGCATCAATTTGGTCATAATCTTCTTTTGTAAGCATCGGATTTCCAATCTTGCCAGCAATCAGACCTTCATATGATTCCAACATAGCAACGAGTGATGCCATGTGTTGCTTGGCTATTTCTGGAGACAAATTTTGACCATTTTGAATGTTCAAAGTGACATTGCACTGCAGATTTGTTGAATTATGTTGTTGAGAACTTGATGTTTTAAAGTTTGGATCAAAACTTGAATATGAAGATGAAGATCCACCATTCTGTGTCACATTACTACTCTTTGTTCCAGACGAACTATCAGCACTAAATCCAGTTTGGATCTTTAGGCTAGAGCTAGGGGTAGCCTCAAACTTGTTCCCTCTATAATACAAAATGACATCTTGTTGAGCATTTGGATTTGTCATGATAGCAGTTTTCTGAATATCCAATTCCTGCTCTTCAATTTTCTGAATGAACTGTGCCAAATTCATACTCTCAGACTTTCTCATGTGTTTCACAATCATCAAATAAGTTCCCCACTTATACTGTGGTAGTGCTTCAACAAGTTTATCAACCCACTCATCATCATCTTTCTCAATATCCAATCTCTTCATTTCCAATACCAGATGACAATATCTATCAATGGTCTGCTTTGTTGATTCATGGTCGAAAGCTGTAAACATATCAAATGATTTCTTCAATAACGCCTTTTTGTTTTTGACCATATCTGCACTTCCTTTGAATTTCTGAATCAATGCTTCCCAAATTGATCTAGCTGTACCATTATGTTGGAGAAGAACAAAGATATCTTCTTTAATTTCTTGTTGAAGAATACTTATCATCATTTTCTCACTTGTAAATTTCAATTTGTCAATCTCTGAATAATCAACAATAGCTTTTTCAATCCCACGTTCATTTTTAGGTTTCTCATAATCTTTCAACAATGAACACCATGCGTCAAATTTATAAGCTTGCACCCAGTTTTCAAAACGACTTTTCCATCCTTGAAAATATTCAATGTACATGAGCTTTGGCGGTTTCTGATAAGTTCCTGTCTCATTCTCATTGTACAGGGTTTCAGCAGCAGTAACAGGAGCAATCGGTGTTGCGAACGCATTATAGAATTCCTCATCCATGATTCGGCAAATATTTTTTACAAACACAAGTATTCAAATGAAATACTTATCCAAGCGAAATTACTCCTCAAATGAAATCAACACTTAACCGGAAATTCTTTTCAAGCGAAAATACACTTAAGCGAAATCACAATTGAAGCGAAATCACCTCTGAAGCGAAATCAACTAGTTTCACTTGAAACAACTCAAGCGGAATGACGCCCTGAAGCGAAATCAAGCTGATTTTCAAGCGAAATAACGAAACCAAGCGGAATAAGGTCAAATTTTCAAGCGGAAACACGTTTTCAAGCGAAATCTGATGAGATTTCAAGCGGAATAATGATATCAAGCGAAATTAACCTGCTTATTTCGCTTGAAATGTTGCTGACATCATCAATTCGATCTGTTTTCGGCAAAATTGATCAAGTTCTAGTCCGATTTTAGGTCTGATTCTTTCAAGGGTTTATTAAAACACTGTTACGCACACAATATGTGAAATTCAAGACTTTTTGACTATGAAAACTAGTTCAATTTTGAAAAGAAAGTGTAGAAGTCAGAAAATATGGCTGTTTTGGCAAGAACTCTTCTTCCTGAGCTCTGATACCACTTGTAGGATCGAGTTGTGACCCAAACGAGTCAATCAGAAGAGCTTTTATCTGTTTTAGAGGCGGAAACTAAGAAACAGACGTGGAAAACAGCTTGTTTCACTATTAATCGTCTTGTTTATTGAAAATAACAGCTTTACAGATCAAACGACGAGTCGGCAGCAGTTCGGTACCGGAATGATGAAAAATTACAAATAATTTCGCTCGGAAGGTATTTATAGACGAGAGGTTTCGCTTGAAAGTGTCACATGCTCCTTTCAAGCGAAATTAGCTTAATAACACACTACAACCTCCTATTTTCTCATACAACGCGCCCTGATCTAACAATTCTAATACTAGACTCGTTACAAGACGAAGTCGACAGACGTATGCACCAACACATACAATAACGGTCAGCGTTTAAAAGTGTTTGTGTTGTGTGCAGATTGTGATTTGAATAAGTAACGTATGTAACACCCAAAAGTGCGTAAAGCAAAAAGGGATCGAGTATACTCACAGCGATGATACCTAGTAAACACAATCTGTGGTTGGATTGAAGGGAGCACTAGGGTAAGCCTGATTTCAGAACGAGTACATAAGCGATGAACGGCGTGTAAAACGGTGCAAGTGAAACAGGTGACGAAGGGTCATCCGATCGGATGACAATCTGAACGGATGGTCATTCGATCGGATGACAATCCGTTCGGATGGTCATCTGGTCGGATGGCCATTTGGTCGGATTGTCCTTCGTTTGGGATGGATGTGTTTGTGTATGATGGCTTTGAAGTTTTCGTTGTAGCATTTTGAAAACAGAGAAGTATCTCTACCTTTCAGGTCGTTCGATCGAACGGTCGTTCGATCGGAGAGCGATCCATCCAGCGAGACATTCCTCAGAGAACAAGTTCACAGCAGGATTGTCATTCGATCAGATGGTCTTCCGATCGGATGGCAATCCATTAGAAACTGTTGATCTTTGAAAATTAATAAAAAGTTTAAGTGCTGAAACCATGAGTTAATCCAATTGGATTGTCGTTCGATCGGATGGTAATCCGATCGGACGGCAATCCGTTTGGGTGGCTGGTTCATTTTGAAATTCGTTAAGTTTTGAAAGTTTTGTGGTGTGATCGAGATGGTATGAAAACGTGTTAAACAACAGGAAACCCTATCAAGTCCAGACTATCTGATCGGATGGGAATCACCCTAGTCCGATCAGTTAACTGTTCGTGATGGTTTGTTCATGTTCAACCCGGAATCGTTTGTCTCTTTGATAGGAATCAGATCTCAGACTGACACTTCACTAGAAACGAGTAGAAGGCCTGAATGAGTTCTGATTCTATTGGTTTTGAGTGCATTGAGTGTAAAAGAGTTGAAAGAAAGTTATGAAACCATCTTTTAATCCTTCTACCCATGAAAATGTTTAGATCTATGCGAAAATAGTGTTGAATCATGTTGAAATACTTTAGATCTGAGTTATTCTTGGTGGAATGAGGCCAAATCTTGAAGTTCAGAAGAACCCCATGATGACATCATCATAGAACACCTCAAATCCCCATGATGCGTTTGAGCGAGCGTTGATTAAGCGATGCGATAGCTCTAAATACTAGTCACACAAATACTATATCTAACATACAATCATTATAAATAAACTGGCGTTTAGTGTTTGCGATTAGATTGCGTTGTGATAGAGTTGCGATTGTGTTTCGATTATTCACCACAAACATAATATAAATGTGACACCCCGTGTTTTGGAAGTCAAAGTCAAGATTGAAGTCAAAGGAAGAAAAGATTGCTAATTGTGATATGTCACTCCTTGGTCAACTCCTTTTTTGACTTCTTTGACTTGTAGATAATCTATTTATGTTATCGCATTAGTTGTATTATGTGGAGTACTTGTTAATAATTGAAGTTTAATCGCATGTTTAATCGATTTATCGCTAATCGCTATCGCCATCGCAACTCGAATTATGTGTTCTAGATATTTTTTTACGTGTGTGCTATTTATGTGTTACTTGTGTATGTTATGTTTATGTTGAGTTGTTAATCGCAATCGAAATCACAATCTATCACATCACAATCGAATCGAAACGCTAAACACAGTGATTGTATGTTAGATATAGTAGTTGGGATTAAAAGTAATTTGATAAGTAATTCTATCGCACCGCTAGCTTGAATCGCATTGCAAAGCTCAACACGCGAATTGAAACGACAAAACTCATCGCGCCGGACAAGTGGATCGAGTGGCCAACCGACCGAGTGGCCATCCGATCGGACTGCCACCCGATCGACCAGCCTATCTCCCCATTTTCCTTTTTAGGAAACCCTATAAATACCCCTCATATGTCACATCACTTGTGAAGACAGCCCTCACCCGAACCAACTCACTCCAGCCTTCATTTCTCTCGATTTCTCCCGATTCTTGTAATTTTTCAACCTAAATCTTGTACTTTCTTGATCTACACGCACTCCTACACCTTTCTATCTTTCAAATCTTAACTTTTAACCGTGAAATCAGTGGATTTGAGGTGTTCTAGGATGATGTCATCATGGTGTTCTTATGAACTTCATGTTTTGGCTTCAATCCACCAAGAACAACTTAGATCTAAACGATTTCCACATGAATAAACAAAGATCTTGCATAGATCTGAACATATTCATGGTGAAAAGGATTGAAAGATGGTTTCTAACTTTCTTTCAACTCTTTTACACTCAATGCACTCAACACCGATAGAATCAGAGCTTGTTCTAATCTTCTACTCATTCTTAGTGATGTATTAGTTCCAGATCTGAATTCTATCCGAGAGATATCGATTTCGGGTTTGAACATGAACTACTGACTCGAACCGTGAACCGGTCGGACTCGGGTGATTCCTGTTCGGTCGGGTCACTAGGGTCGAGATGGGGTTCAGTTGTTTAAGCTGGATATATTCACATCTCGTTCAAAACTACAAAACTTCAAACAGGAACAAGTGTTAGGACGATCAGACCGTCGGAACGGATTATCGTCCGATCGGATTGCCATCCGGTTGATCGGACATCCGATCGGGTTGCACTTGGTTCCATTACTTAAACTTTTATACAAACAATTCAAGGATCTGAAGGTTGAACGGATTGCCACCCTATCGGATTGCAATCCGATCAAGTGACCGCCCGATCGTGTGACATTTAGGACTTGGTACTTAAAACAATTTTCAACATGTTCAATATGTATGGAATGCGGCCATCCGATCGGGTGACCGTCCTGCTGTGAACTTGTTCTCAGACTGAGAAGCCTCGCCAATTGGATTGCTGTCCGATCGAGCGACCGTTCGATCGACCGACCTGAAGGGTAGAGATGCTTCTCTATTTTTAAAATGCTACAATGAAAACTTCAAAAGGAAAACCATCATACACAAACACATCCTCACCAAACGAGGTGACAATCCAATCGAATGGTCATCCGATCGGATGACCATCCAAACGAATTGTCACCCGATCGACTAGCCATCCGATCGGATTACCATCCGATCCTTGGTTCACCTATACCGTTTTGCGCGCCGCTTATCGTTATGCTATCATTAACTGTTCAGGCTAAACTCGCACTAGCGCTCCCTTCAATCCATTAACTCTACCGCTGTGAGTATACTCGAACCCTTTTTGCTTTACGCACTTTTGGGTGTTACATACGTTACTTATTCTAAATCACATCGAACACACTACACAATATTTTAACGCTAACCGTTACTGCATGTTATACGTGACTCGATGAATGCTTGTTTGTTATGTTTACACATAGATTGTTGTCTACCTGCCTTAGCAACGATAGTACTATAGTTTGGACTCAGCACCTGTTCACTCAGGGGTTGTTAAGGACAATTAATCACATGATTCGCAGTGGTGAATATGTGTTACGAATTTCTTTGTGCAGTCAACTCGCAGTCATTTGTATTGATAGGATCATGTCGATAACTTACATGCTTCACATCACACGTTGTACGTGCTGGTTATGCGTAAACGACTTCGAACTCTATATGCTGTTATCAAACTTGTATGCTCACCTTTACACCATGTGTATTGACTTTTACTTTAACGTATGTGGCAGGTGCTTAAGATGCTAGGACGCCTTGTTTGCTGTGTGATGAAATCGAGGCTAGGAAAGAGTCTAGAAACAAACAATTTATTTTTATTTGAAATCTGAGTTGTCGGAACAAAACTACTTGTCTTGATTTTGTCTGTAATAACTATGCTACTTATTATGTCATGGTATGGGACGTGATGCTTTAAATAATTGGTAATCGTAGTTGTTATGGAAACTTCTGGACAATCTATTTCGCTCAGTGCCGCGCCCCGATGTTTCCGCCATCGGTTGGGGTGTGACAGATTGGTATTAGAGCCATAACTATAGGGAATTAGGCAAGACTCGACCTAGTCTGGGTTGATGTCTTAGAATGACCTAGTCTATAGTTTAAGTACCAACAGACCGACTTGTGCATACCCAGTAGGGGTTTTGTACGATCTTGCTCGCTATTTCTCGCTCGAACTCGCTGAACACTACACACTTGCGCGAACACCGCATACTACAGTTCCGCGCAAGATCAGCCTTTCCTAAGGTTGATTACACACACAAACGATTGATCAGGTTAAGATTAGGTGTAAAAACCGCAGACTCTCAACCAGATTGCTCGTTCGAATTGCTAGTTTACTATAAAATGAGAGAATTTGCGTTGAATTAGGAGTGAAATCCATACTTCGACGCAAATCTTCTTATCAATCTCGTGAATCTATCACACAAGAAGGAACGAAGTCGCTAAGTTAGGGGTGAAACCCGAACCTTGATGACTCGTTCTACTCCCTAATGTGGTTTTACAAAAACTCTCACCAAAGTCTCGACGGACTCCAACGACTTGAAGTCACACCAAACTGGAAGGATGTGTGCCATTCGCCCAGATTCGAGGCGAGAGCGCAGTCCCGAAGGGCAAAGTATGCGCTTAAAAGTCCTTGTGAATAGTTAAATCACTTTGGGTAGTCGAAGTCTACCTAGCCGCAGACAATCTATTCTCAATCTCTATGGGTTTCGATTCTGAGCTCGCAACTGCCGACTCTGATATTCGTCGCTTTTATGTGGATTTTATGTGTTTTATCTGTTTATGTGCTACGATTTTTGGTGATTTATTCGCTTTTCACTATCGCTTTGATCGACACACACAAACCACACTACACATCTATTTCAAAACGCTCACAAATCGCTGGTCATCATTCGCAATCGCTGCTCGATACTCGCAATCGCTATATTTAATCGCCTTACGCGCTGTGAAGGATAGGGAATATGTGCAACATATAGCTAGCTTTCTGTATTATGACTGCCTCATATGTCTCTATGCCTTACGTGCTTATGTGCTTCTGTGCCTTACGTGCCTATGTGTTTCTGTGCCCTACGTGACTATGTGAATATGTGATTATGTGCCTATGTAGTAAGATGTTACATGATTGTATTCCTGAGCTTTAGTAGTATTAGGCGTGTGAGGTGAGATTCGATTATATTGTGTCTGGGTCCTATGACGATGTCTGTTGCAGACAATGTCGTCATCTGGATCCCGTCACTCGCGCAATGCACGCCGAAAGCAGGCAGACAAACGCCTCGCCTCCATGATCACTAAACAAATGGCGAAGGTTGTTCCTCAGATCATCAGCGAACTGTACGAGAATGTGAGCAAATCTTCTGAAGAGTCCAGGACTGAGACTCCTAAAGCTGCCTTTAGCTTCAAGCAGTTCAAAGCTGCCTTATTCCAATGGTTTGATTCGATCGAGGTCACCCTATGCCAGAGTGGCTGTCCTAACGATCTCCGCACTCTGAATGCTACCGGCGTCTTCCAATCCCGAGCACTAGATTGGTGGACGGCCAAGAGAAACAAACGCAGAAACGATGCAGCTTATGGTTTGACGTGGGATGAGTTGAAGGACGTCATGTTGGAAGAGTTATGCCCTCCCCACGAGCGCCAAAAGTTGTAGGACGAATTCTGGCACATCAAGCAGAAGGAGGGTGACAACGCTGCTTTAACCGCTCGCTTCAAGCAGCTTAGCATAATCTGTCCTGATCAAGTTAAGACTTCTGACATGGCAATCAAGAAGTATATTTGAGCTTTGCCAGATTGTGTAGCAGATTTTGTGCAAGCTTTAAAACCAGTAACAATCGAGGAAACTTACCTGCTTGCTGCTGAAATAAACGATAAGCGAGTCAAGTCTGGCTTCTGGGATAAAGCCACCAAGAATCGCCATCAAGCTACCACCGCACCAACCGCTGACGCTACCGCCACTCCTCAGTCATCAAAAGCCTCTCGTCGTAAGAGGAAGAACAACAGCAACTCCAGCAACAAGAACTGTGCTGTCACCACCGCTGCCCCACTCCAAGCTGTATCAGCTCAGCAGCAACATCAACACCGCCAAGTAGCGGCCCCGGTTACCAACGCACTGCCGGCAAAGCATGCGTATACTGGTCCTCATTCGGTCTGCCCTACTTGTACTTATCATCACCCAGTGGGAAGCGCTTGCATATTTTGTGTGCATTGCAACTTGTACGGCCATTTCACTGCCAACTGCCGCACAGGTCCTCGACAAGCTCCAGCTCCAGCCACTGCTCATCAAGCTTTGCTCCCTGCCCTACAAGGCCAACAAGTAGCTCAGGCGCCCACGATCAATGCTAGAGTCTGCTTTGCGTGTGGTGATCCCAACCACTTCGCAAACATGTGCCCCAATCGGGTTGTGAAGCAAGAGCCGCAACAGCAGCAGCCTCAGCAACAACAGCAATAGCATCCTCAGCAACAACAGCAACAAGCCGCTCGTGCTCGAACTTTCAACATTAATGTGCGCTAGGCTCAGGCTGACAACAACGTGGTCAATGGTACATTCCTTGTGAATGGTATTTATGCTTTGTGTTTGTTTGATACTGGAGCCGATAACTGTTTTGTATCGTTTGAGTTCGAAAAGCTTCTTAATCGTAAGCGCGCCCATCTCCCCTCGACGTTCGATGTTGAAGTTTCTACCGGAAGAACTGTCGCCGCCAATTCTGTTCTTCGTGATTGTACTCTCAAACTCAATAATGACATCTTTCCTATCGATCTTATTCCGATGCAGCTCGGTAGTTTTGATGTCATAGTAGGCATGGACTTTCTTCGTAAAAACCATGCTAATGTGTGCTTCGATAAGATGATTCGATTCTCGCTAGCTAACGGTGATCAATTATGTGTTTATGGTGAAGTCGCATCGAAGAAACTACAACTCATGTCGTGTGTTCAGGCTAGCAAGTATCTCCGCAAGGAATACCAAGCTTTCTTGGCACACATAGTAGTAGCGAAGAAAAAGGAAGTTAAGGAGGTGAAAGACGTTCCTGTTGTTCATGAATTCCCTAACGTTTTTCCTAAAGATCTTCCAGGCTTACCACCAAGTCGTGATATCGACTTTCGCATCGACCTCATTCCTGGAGCAAATCCCGTTGCAAGAGCTCCTTATCGACTCGCTCCATCCGAAATGCACGAACTCTCGAGTCAGCTCCAGGAACTTCTTGATAAAGGCTTCATTCGCCCTAGCACCTCTCCTTGGGGCGCACCAGTCCTTTTCGTCAAAAAGAATGATGGGTCGTTCCGGATGTGCATCGACTATCGGGAA